>CM071925.1:7732538-7854340 GCA_016081115.2 Rehmannia glutinosa | reverse complement strand
TGCGCAGTGTCTTCGTTCAGTTACACGTATTACTATAGAGCACGAATTAAGTCTCATATCTGCTTAACAGAATGTATCACGATTTGCTTGAATCGGACTTTTTCTTTAGCGAACATGATGAAGGTTGGATTTAGGGTGGAAAATATATGGATAGAGTGACTCAGGCTTCAAGTATAGGCCAGGTGAGCACGCCATAAATCATCTACATTAAGAACAGTGTCTTTCTCAAATCATCTCATTTTCATCAGCTCTCTTATCTCATCTCCCCTCTTCTTTTGAGAATCACATAATTACAATCCTTGCTTGAAGTTCATTTAAATGAAGCACCATTTTTACAAAATCGTTTTTAGAAGCATTTATAAAGTTTTCAACACTTCATTCTCTCAGCACTATTTCGTCAACCAACTCTAACACCATCTTCTAAATTTTGATTTACCATTACCATATTGATCCGCTGCTTGTCTTTATCATTTCGAGTTTGGGTAAAAGATTTATCAAATTTAAGGCTTGAATTGTGGCTATCAAAAATTGTGTGCAATAGGCTCAAGTTGGCTAACTAGTGATTTCAATATTATTGGCTGTGTAAAGGGTATGCTTCATGGATAACAAAAATGGCCTTTATTTTCACATTTTCGCATACATAACATGCTATTCTGACTCCAGAGATAATGCAGCAAGTTCTTAGAATTCTACAACAACATGGATGATACACTCAAATTAACAACAAGATCGCATATGATGAAAGCAAGAAAGGCTCAAAAGCCTGACAGGCTTGCAAATACGTAATTCAAAGCATCAAACCATGTTCTCAATATCCACATGCTCAATATCACCTATCTACGGCTCAATCAACTCATACTCAACACCCAATCAAAACAATGCCAAATTTTTCAAAATATAAGCATCAAGTCTCGTCGCACATGGTCAACTCACTCTAAAATCTATGAAAACAATAAACGTGCTAAACAAGAACGTGCTTCTAATGCACATGCAACTCAAAATGCTCTACATGCAACTATATGAAACACACAAACAAATGCAAATTTTTTTTTTTACACACTTCAAATCAAAAATACTCACACATTTCAAATCAAAATACTAACTCTCCCCAAACTTGAATGAAATTATATCGAAACAAAGGGAAAAGATAGAATTTCAAGAAAGAAAAAATGTGAAGTTACCATTGGGTTTGCCTCCCAACAAGCATTTAGATTTACCGTCATAGTCGACATATGAATTAGTGCCTTCCTTGAATGCATATATTAGTTGCTTTGGGTCATGGTCAAGTGCCATATTTGCCTTACTTGCACCTAATAATGCATACTTGGGGTGTCCAAGGATTTGAGTCTCCAGCGTAGGAATATACTGATCCAGTTTCACGTGTATGTTGTTAAGTTTTGCACGATGATCAGTTATTTTCTCGTTCGAACAACTTTCTTATAATATCTCGCCTGAACCGCTCATTCGTACACGCTGGGGTTGTGTGTTCCTTGTCACTGTTTTTGTTCTCTTTTCGCCACATCTTATTCGACGTGCATGGATATAACTGCGGTGTGGTTCCGAACTTTCTTTGCTTCCATGATCTTTAACTCTCATATTCGCATCATTCCTTCAAGGAATGACACTTATATTTGCTCCTTCCGAGTTGGCCGGTGGTGCTTGCACCGCTCTTTTGATGTTGCCCACCAACTATTGTAACTAATTGGCCCATTACGAGTCTCGAGATTTTTCCAGGTGAATCCGTAGATCGTTGCCAATTGTGTCAATTGCAACTTCATCTTGTCCATCTTTGCTTCGTTTTTGGTAAGGCTATTTCCCATTTCCATGAATAAATTTATTTGACTCATAAATGAAGTCGTTTGATTCATGAATGAAATGAGGGCGTTTCCCAGATGGGTTTGCCTCTTCCATCCGAATAGTGTCTTTTTATACCAATTCAAAGAAACAAATCAAGCATTGTAGAAGTAGAATTTACAAAAGAAAATGAAATAAAAATAAAAAAATGTCTAAATTAAGAATAATTCTATCTATCGCTTATTAGCATCAAAAATTGTATTAGGTCCGCAACGGCGCCAAAACTTGTTCGCCTTATTTTTGGCTTCACCGCAAAGTTGGGTAGGTGTAGTTTTATGTATAGGGTAAGCAAGGTCGTATCCACGGAGACTAATAAATTTATGTGCTAAGTATTAAACTAAGATGATTTTATTTTTTATTTAGACGATCGAAATTTGATAATTGAGTAAGAAGTAAAGACAAGATTAACACAAAAACACAAGATACTAAGAATAGTGGAATTATCAAGGGAATGAAATGGATTCTCGAGGTTATGGTTTCAATTAATATTCCTCTCTGTTGTCCGATTTAATCAAAGTCAGTTATTATCACTACACCTATAAGACGATCACAACGGTATTTTATCCTCTCTCGAGAGATGTATATAAAGTGTGATTGAAATATCTATGCTAGATCTCTACTCAACATAAGATAACAACTCCCAAATGCACAAAAGATCATATATCCTCACAAATATTCACAAACCTCTCGATTATGCAAATATTCATGTCAAGTACTCAAGATCTAATATCAAACTCATCTCGAATTATGAATCAATATATCAAACATGTTAAATCATTGGCCAAATGATAAAACAAGAATAAGAACAAAGTACTCAAATAGGCTTTAAGACAATAGCTTCAATTAAGATTAAAACATTCAACAAGAGTTCAACTAATCTACTTCCAAAACCCGAAATCACAAGAAGTTTAGCTACTGTTACAAATAAACAACCCATAGACAAATTGTTCATATTCATAATGACTAAAATGAAATTAAAGCACAAAGAATGAGAAAACTTAGAAAATGGATAATCTCTCGATTGATCTTCAATCCTCAAGCTTCGATTCACTCCCGATTCTTCCTTGTTTCTTCCTTTGATGAAGTTGATGTATTTCTTGTGTTCTTGGGTGTATTCGACCTTTCCTTCATGCCCTAGTTCAAGCCTCCATGTATCTATTTATATAGTACCCCTGTTTTTAGATCTCGAAAATCGGACTTTTATTGTTTTATCCGCCCAGGCGCTGCAGCTCTCAAAAATGGCGCTGCAGCGCGCACATAACACACCCGGCGCTGCAGCCGCTGGTCTTGGCGCTGCACGCCATCCGATTTGGTCAGCGCCCAGATTTTCGCCCGCTGCAGCGCCTCATTTTGGCGCTGCAGCGCCATCCAAACGTCCGAATTCGGTTTTGAGTCCTTCATCAAAGTTGTAGCCCTATCTCTTAGCTTTCTATAGCCACTTGAATCACTCAATATCAATTTTGTAGAGAGTTATGGTCAAAATACTAAACGCTGCCAGTGATGGAAATTTCAGACGCGTTTGGACGTTTCTTCAAATCAATCTCTCGTTGTTTGCTCGTTTGTACTTCTTTTTGATATACGATTCATTACTATGACTATAAACTCAATATAATTGGCTCTCAACATGGATTGGCTACTCAAATGACTCAAAATAATCAAAAACAACACAAAACTCAAGTCTAGGAAGCCCAAATCATGGTATAAAAAAGTGAACAAATACCCCAAACTTAAACTGTTGGTCGTCCCGGTCAACACTTTTAAAAACAAGACAAAACATGACTGGGAGTAATGAAAAGTAAACGCACAACAACTCCATAAAATTCGTATTGTTCATCATATGTGTCAAACAACGAATCAACCAAGCCTCGAACATCTAACATAGAGCATACATCAAAGAAACCATGGTAAATGCTAAGAATTACGTCTCTCAAAGATCAAGTGTATACTCTCATCTCGAATGAATATAGGACGTGTTTACGCTCAAATCAATTCAATGTCGCAAAATTACCATAGGCTTGCAATTCGTCTCATATCTCCGCCACTAGAATGTATGCAATTTGTGAATCAAAAAGGACTTTTTCTTTGGTTGTGATGAAGGTTCTTTGGTTAGGGTAGGAAAATATGGATAGAGTGACTCAAACTCGTATAGACCGGTGAGCATATAAATCATCTACATTAAGTGCTCAATATGCTACTCAAATCATCTCTCATTTTCATCAACTCCTCTTATCTCCATCTCCTTTCTTTTTCTTTTGAGAATCACCTCAAATTACAATCCTTAGCCCCCAAGTTCATTTAAATGAAACTCATTTACAAAGTCGTTTTTTTTTTCGACATTTATACGAGTTTTCAACACTTCATTTCTCCTCCTTTTCTTCCCATCAACCAACTCTAACACCATCTTCTAAAATTTTGATTTTACCCATTCACCCTTATTCAATCCCTTTACTTAATGCTATACGCTCAAGTTTTGGGTAAAAGATTTATCAAGTTAAGGCTTGAATTGTGGCTATCAAAAATTAGGCAATAGGCTCAAGTTGGCTAACTAGGGATTTCAATATTATCATAGGTAAAAGAAGGGCTTGAAGGGATAACAAAAATGGCCTTTGATCATTTTCACATTTCGCATACAACATGTGACCTTGACAGAGATACAGTGAGCAAGTTCTAGAATTCTAACAACATGGATGATACACTCAAATTAACAACAAGATCGCATATGATGAAAGCAAGAAGGCTCAAAAGCTCGCTGTGCTTGCAAACACGTAATCCAAAGCATCAAACCATGTTCTCAATATCACATGCTCAATATCATCTATTCATGGCTCAATCAACTCATACTCAACACCCAATCAAAACAATACAAATTTTTCAAAAATATAAGCATCAAGTCACGCACATGGTCAACTCACTCCTTAAAATCTATGAAAACAATAAACGTGCTAAAAAGCAAGAACGTCTTCTAATGCACATGCAACTTAAAATGCTCTACATGCAACTATATGAAAACACACAAACAAATGCAATTTTTTTTTTTACACACTTCAAATCAAAATACTCACACATTTCAAATCAAAATACTAACTCTCCCCCAAACTTGAATGAAATTATATCGAAATAAGGGAAAAGATAGAATTTCAAGAAAGAAAATGTGAAGTTACCATTGGGTTGCCTCCCAACAAGCGCTAGATTTACCGTCTATAGCTCGACATATGAATTGGTGCCTCCCTTGAATGCATATATTAGCTGCTTTGGGTCATGGTCAAGTGCCATATTTTTTTACTTGCACCTAATAATGCATACTTGGGGTGTCCAAGCAAGGATTTGAGTCCTGGCGTAGGAATATACCGACCAGTTTACGTGTATGTTGTTCGTTTGCATACGTATGATCAGTATTTTTCTCGCTCGAACAACTTTCTTATAATATCTCGCACGAATCAAGCCATTCGTACACGCTTGGGTTGTGTGTTCCTTGTCTGTTTTTGTTCCTTTTCGCCCACATACTATTTGACCAGGTGCATAGACATACAATGCGTGTGTGGTTCGAACTTTCTTGCTCTTCCAGGATCTTCAACTCCTCATATTCGGTATCATTCCTTCGATGAATGACACTATATTGTTCCTTCGAGTTGGCCATGGTGCTTAAAAATGGCTCTTTTGATGTTGCCCACCAACTATTGTAACTAATTGGCCCATTTGAGTCTCGAGATTTTTCAATTGTGAATCCATAGTATTGGCCAATTGTGTCAATTGCAACTTCATCTTGTCCATCTTTGCTTCGTTTTTGGTAAGGCTATTTCCCATTTCCCTCATGAATAAATTTATTTGACTCATAAATGAAGTCGTTTGATTCATGAATGAAATGAGGGCGTCTTCCAAAGATGGGTTTGCCTCTTCCATCCGAATAGGTGCACCTATACCAATTCAAAGAAACAAATCAAGCATTGTAGAAGTAGAATTTACAAAAGAAAAATGAAATAAAAATAAAAAAAAATGTCTAAATTAAGAATAATTCTATCTATCGCAATATTAGCATCAAAAAATTGTATTAGTCCCCAACGCGCCAAAAACTTGTTCGCCTTATTTTTAGCTTCACGCATGAAGTGTACGGTGTAGTTTATAGAATAGGGTAAGCAAGGTCGTATCCACGGAGACTAATAAATTTATGTGCTAAGTATTAAACTAAGATAGTCTTATTTTTATTTAGACGATCGAAATTTGATAATTGTAGTAGAAGTAAAGACAAGATTAACCACAAAAACACAAGATACTAAGAATAGTGGAATTATCAAGGGAATGAAATGGATTCTCGGGTTATGGTTTCAATTAATATTCCTCTTGTTGTCCGATTTAATCAAAGTCAAAGTTATTATCACTACACCTATAAGACGATCACAACGGTATTTTATCCTCCTCTCGAGATGTATATAAAGTGTAGATTGAAATATCTATGCTAGCATCTCTACTCAACATAAGATAACAACTCCCAAATGCACAAAAGATCATATATCCTCACAAATATTCACAAACCTCTCGATTATGCAAATATTCATGTCAAGTACTCAAGATCTAATATCGAAACTCATCTCTCGAATTATGAATCAATATATCAAACATGTTAAATCATTGGCCAAATGATAAAACAAGAATAAGAACAAAGTACTCAAATAGGCTTTAAGACAATAGCTTCAATTAAGATTAAAACATTCAACAAGAGTTCAACTAATCTACTTCCAAAACCCGGAAATCACAAGAAGTTTAGCTACTCATTACAAATAAACAACCCATGCACAAATTGTTCATATTCATGACAAGCTAAAATGAAAGATTAAAGCACAAAAGAATGAGAAAACTTAGGGAAATGGATAATCTCTCGATTGATCTTCAATCCTCAAGCTTCGATTCGACCCGATTCTTCCCTTGGTTCTTCCTTGATGAAGTTGATGTATTTCTTGTGTTCTTGGGTGTATTCCCACTTTTCCTTCATGCCCTAGTTCAAGCCTCCCATGTATCTATTTATAGTACCCTGTTTTTTAGATCTGAAAATCGGACTTTTATTGTTTTATCCGCCCACGGGCGCTGCAGCTCAAAAATGGCGCTGCAGCGCGCACATAACACACCCGGCGCTGCAGCGCTGGTCTTGGCTGCGGCGCCATCCAATTTGGCCATTGCCCAGATTTTCGCCTCCGGCTGCAGCGCCTCATTTTGGCGCTGCAGCGCCATCCAAACGTCCGAATTCGGTTTTGAGTCCTTCATCAAAGTTGTAGCCCTATCTCTTAGCTTTCTATAGCCACTTGAATCACCTCAATATCAATTTTGTAGAGAGTTATGGTCAAAATACTAAACGCTGCCAGTGATGGAAATTTCAGACGCGTTTGGACGTTTCTTCAAATCAATCTCTCGTTGTTTGCTCGTTTGTACTTCTTTTGATATACGATTCATTACTATGACTATAAACTCAATATAATTGGCTCTCAACATGGATTGGCTACTCAAATGACTCAAAATAATCAAAAACAACACAAAACTCAAGTCTAGGAAGCCCAAATCATTGGTATAAAACCAAGTGAACAAATACCCCCAAACTTAAACTGTTGGCCGTCCCGGTCAACACTTTTAAAAACAAGACAAAACATGACTGGGAGTAATGAAAAGTAAACGCACAACAACTCCATAAAATTCGTATTGTTCATCATATGTGTCAAACAACGAATCAACCAAGCCTCGAACATCTAACATAGAGCATACATCAAAGAAACCATGGTAAATGCTAAGAATTACGTCTCTCAAAGATCAAGTGTATACTCTCATCTCGAATGAATATAGGACGTGTTTACGCTCAAATCAATTCAATGTCGCAAAATTACCATAGGCTTGCAATTCGTCTCATATCTCCGCCACTAGAATGTATGCAATTTGTGAATCAAAAAGGACTTTTTCTTTGGTTGTGATGAAGGTTCTTTGGTTAGGGTAGGAAAATATGGATAGAGTGACTCAAACTCGAGCGTATAGACCGTGAGCATATAAATCATCTACATTAAGGCTCAATATGCTACTCAAATCATCTCTCATTTTCATCAACTCCTCTTATCTCCATCTCCTTTCTTTCTTTTGAGAATCACCTCAAATTACAATCCTTAGCCCCCAAGTTCATTTAAATGAAACTCATTTACAAAGTCGTTTTTTTTTTCGACATTTATACGAGTTTTCAACACTTCATTTCTCCTCCTTTTCTTCCCATCAACCAACTCTAACACCATCTTCTAAAATTTTGATTTTACCCATTCACCCTTATTCAATCCCTTTACTTAATGCTATACGCTCAAGTTTTGGGTAAAAGATTTATCAAGTTAAGGCTTGAATTGTGGCTATCAAAAATTAGGCAATAGGCTCAAGTTGGCTAACTAGGGATTTCAATATTATCATTAGGTAAGCAAGGAAGGCTTGAAGGATAACAAAAATGGCCTTTGATCATTTTCACATTTCGCATACAACATGTGACCTTGACAGAGATACCGAGCAAGTTCTAGAATTCTAACAACATGGATGATACACTCAAATTAACAACAAGATCGCATATGATGAAAGCAAAGAAGGCTCAAAAGCTCTGTGCTTGCAAATACGTAATTCAAAGCATCAAACCATGTTCTCAATATCCACATGCTCAATATCATCTATTCATGGCTCAATCAACTCATACTCAACACCCAATCAAAACAATACAAATTTTTTCAAAAATATAAGCATCAAGTCTCGCCGCACATGGTCAACTCACTCCTTAAAATCTATGAAAACAATAAACGTGCTAAAAACAAGAACGTGCTTCTAATGCACATGCAACTTAAAATGCTCTACATGCAACTATATGAAAACACACAAACAAATGCAAATTTTTTTTTTTTTACACACTTCAAATCAAAATACTCACACATTTCAAATCAAAATACTAACTCTCCCCAAACTTGAATGAAATTATATCGAAACAAGGGAAAAGATAGAATTTCAAGAAAGAAAATGTGAAGTTACCATTGGGTTTGCCTCCCAACAAGCGCTAGATTTACCGTCTATAGCTCGACGTATGAATTGGTGCCTCCCTTGAATGCATATATTAGCTGCTTTGGGTCATGGTCAAGTGCCATATTTGCCTTACTTGCACCTAATAATGCATACTTGGGGTGTCAAGCAAGGATTTGAGTCCTGGCGTAGGAATATACTTGATCCGTTTACGTGTATGTTGTTCGTTTGCATACGTATGATCGTATTTTTCTCGCTCGAACAACTTTCTTATAATATCTCGCACGAACCGCTCATTCGTACACGCTTGGGTTGTGTGTTCCTTGTCCCGTTTTTGTTCCTTTTCGCCACATACTATTTGACCGTGCATAGACATACAACTGTGTGGTTCTCAACTTTCTTGCTCTTCCAGGATCTTCAACTCCTCATATTCTGGTATCATTCCTTCGATGAATGACACTATATTGTTCCTTCGAGTTGGCTTGTGGTGCTTAAAAATCGCTCTTTTGATGTTGCCCACCAACTATTGTAACTAATTGGCCCATTTGAGTCTCGAGATTTTTCAATTGTGAATCCATAGTATTGGCCAATTGTGTCAATTGCAACTTCATCTTGTCCATCTTTGCTTCGTTTTTGGTAAGGCTATTTCCCATTTCCCTCATGAATAAATTTATTTGACTCATAAATGAAGTCGTTTGATTCATGAATGAAATGAGGGCGTCTTCCAAAGATGGGTTTGCCTCTTCCATCCGAATAGGTGCACCTATACCAATTCAAAGAAACAAATCAAGCATTGTAGAAGTAGAATTTACAAAAGAAAAATGAAATAAAAATAAAAAAAAATGTCTAAATTAAGAATAATTCTATCTATCGCAATATTAGCATCAAAAAATTGTATTAGTCCCCGGCAACGGCGCCAAAAACTTGTTCGCCTTATTTTTAGCTTCACCGCAAGTGTACGGTGTAGTTTATAGAATAGGGTAAGCAAGGTCGTATCCACGGAGACTAATAAATTTATGTGCTAAGTATTAAACTAAGATAGTCTTATTTTTATTTAGACGATCGAAATTTGATAATTGTAGTAGAAGTAAAGACAAGATTAACCACAAAAACACAAGATACTAAGAATAGTGGAATTATCAAGGGAATGAAATGGATTCTCGGGTTATGGTTTCAATTAATATTCCTCTTGTTGTCCGATTTAATCAAAGTCAAAGTTATTATCACTACACCTATAAGACGATCACAACGGTATTTTATCCTCCCTCTCGAGATGTATATAAAGTGTAGATTGAAATATCTATGCTAGCATCTCTACTCAACATAAGATAACAACTCCCAAATGCACAAAAGATCATATATCCTCACAAATATTCACAAACCTCTCGATTATGCAAATATTCATGTCAAGTACTCAAGATCTAATATCGAAACTCATCTCTCGAATTATGAATCAATATATCAAACATGTTAAATCATTGGCCAAATGATAAAACAAGAATAAGAACAAAGTACTCAAATAGGCTTTAAGACAATAGCTTCAATTAAGATTAAAACATTCAACAAGAGTTCAACTAATCTACTTCCAAAACCCGGAAATCACAAGAAGTTTAGCTACTCATTACAAATAAACAACCCATAGACAAATTGTTCATATTCATGACAAGCTAAAATGAAAGATTAAAGCACAAAGAATGAGAAAACTTAGGAAATGGATAATCTCTCGATTGATCTTCAATCCTCAAGCTTCGATTCGACCCGATTCTTCCCTTGGTTCTTCCTTGATGAAGTTGATGTATTTCTTGTGTTCTTGGGTGTATTCCCAGCCTTTCCTTCATGCCCTAGTTCAAGCCTCCCATGTATCTATTTATAGTACCCCTGTTTTTAGATCTGAAAATCGGACTTTTATTGTTTTATCCGCTACCAGGCGCTGCAGCGCTCAAAAATGGCGCTGCAGCGCGCACATAACACACCCGGGCGCTGCAGCGCCGGGTCTTGGGCGCTGCAGCGCCATCCAGAATTTGGCCGCTGCCCAGATTTTCGCCTCCGCGCTGCAGCGCCTCATTTTGGCGCTGCAGCGCCATCCAAACGTCCGAATTCGGTTTTGAGTCCTTCATCAAAGTTGTAGCCCTATCTCTTAGCTTTCTATAGCCACTTGAATCACCTCAATATCAATTTTGTAGAGAGAGTTATGGTCAAAATACTAAACGCTGCCAGTGATGGAAATTTCAGACGCGTTTGGACGTTTCTTCAAATCAATCTCTCGTTGTTTGCTCGTTTGTACTTCTTTTGATATACGATTCATTACTATGACTATAAACTCAATATAATTGGCTCTCAACATGGATTGGCTACTCAAATGACTCAAAATAATCAAAAACAACACAAAACTCAAGTCTAGGAAGCCCAAATCATTGGTATAAAACCAAGTGAACAAATACCCCCAAACTTAAATCGTTGGCCGTCCCGGTCAACACTTTTAAAAACAAGACAAAACATGACTGGGAGTAATGAAAAGTAAACGCACAACAACTCCATAAAATTCGTATTGTTCATCATATGTGTCAAACAACGAATCAACCAAGCCTCGAACATCTAACATAGAGCATACATCAAAGAAACCATGGTAAATGCTAAGAATTACGTCTCTCAAAGATCAAGTGTATACTCTCATCTCGAATGAATATAGGACGTGTTTACGCTCAAATCAATTCAATGTCGCAAAATTACCATAGGCTTGCAATTCGTCTCATATCTCCGCCACTAGAATGTATGCAATTTGTGAATCAAAAAGGACTTTTTTCTTTGGTTGTGATGAAGGTTCTTTGGTTAGGGTAGGAAAATATGGATAGAGTGACTCAAACTCGAGCGTATAGACCGGTGAGCATATAAATCATCTACATTAAGGCTCAATATGCTACTCAAATCATCTCTCATTTTCATCAACTCCTCTTATCTCCATCTCCTTTCTTTCTTTTGAGAATCACCTCAAATTACAATCCTTAGCCCCCAAGTTCATTTAAATGAAACTCATTTACAAAGTCGTTTTTTTTTTTCGACATTTATACGAGTTTTCAACACTTCATTTCTCCTCCTTTTCTTCCCATCAACCAACTCTAACACCATCTTCTAAAATTTTGATTTTACCCATTCACCCTTATTCAATCCCTTTACTTAATGCTATACGCTCAAGTTTTGGGTAAAAGATTTATCAAGTTAAGGCTTGAATTGTGGCTATCAAAAATTAGGCAATAGGCTCAAGTTGGCTAACTAGGGATTTCAATATTATCATTAGGTAAGCGAGGAAGGCTTGAAGGGATAACAAAAATGGCCTTTGATCATTTTCACATTTCGCATACAACATGTGACCTTGACAGAGATACCAGAGCAAGTTCTAGAATTCTAACAACATGGATGATACACTCAAATTAACAACAAGACTGCATATGATGAAAGCAAAGTAAAGGCTCAAAAGCTCACAGGCTTGCAAATACGTAATTCAAAGCATCAAACCATGTTCTCAATATCCACATGCTCAATATCATCTATTCATGGCTCAATCAACTCATACTCAACACCCAATCAAAACAATACAAATTTTTTTCAAAAATATAAGCATCAAGTCTCGCCGCACATGGTCAACTCACTCCTTAAAATCTATGAAAACAATAAACGTGCTAAAACAAGAACGTGCTTCTAATGCACATGCAACTTAAAATGCTCTACATGCAACTATATGAAAACACACAAACAAATGCAAATTTTTTTTTTTTTTACACACTTCAAATCAAAATACTCACACATTTCAAATCAAAATACTAACTCTCCCCCAAACTTGAATGAAATTATATCGAAACAAGGAAAAGATAGAATTTCAAGAAAGAAAAATGTGAAGTTACCATTGGGTTGCCTCCCAACAAGCGCTAGATTTACTCTATAGCTCGACGTATGAATTGGTGCCTCCCTTGAATGCATATATTAGCCGCTTTGGGTCATGGTCAAGTGCCATATTTGCCTTACTTGCACCTAATAATGCATACTTGGGGTGTCCAAACAAGGATTTGAGTCTGGCGTAGGAATATACCGGACCAGTTTACGTGTATGTTGTTCGTTTGCATACGTATGATCGTATTTTTCTCGCTCGGGAACAACTTTCTTATAATATCTCGCACGAATCGCTCATTCGTACACGCAGGTTGTGTGTTCCTTGTCCTGTTTTTGTTCCTTTTCGCCGCCACATACTATTTGACCGTGCATAGACATACAACTGTGTGTGGTTACAACTTTCTTGCTCTTCCAGGATCTTCAACTCCTCATATTCGGTATCATTCCTTCGATGAATGACACTATATTGTTCCTTCGAGTTGGCTTGGTGGTGCTTAAAAATGGCTCTTTTGATGTTGCCCACCAACTATTGTAACTAATTGGCCCATTTGAGTCTCGAGATTTTTCAATTGTGAATCCATAGTATTGGCGTGTGTCAATTGCAACTTCATCTTGTCCATCTTTGCTTCGTTTTTGGTAAGGCTATTTCCCATTTCCCTCATGAATAAATTTATTTGACTCATAAATGAAGTCGTTTGATTCATGAATGAAATGAGGGCGTCTTCAAAGATGGGTTTGCCTCTTCCATCCGAAGGTGCACCTATACCAATTCAAAGAAACAAATCAAGCATTGTAGAAGTAGAATTTACAAAAGAAAAATGAAATAAAAAAAAAAAATGTCTAAATTAAGAATAATTCTATCTATCGCAATATTAGCATCAAAAATTGTATTAGTCGAACAACGGCGCCAAAAACTTGTTCGCCTTATTTTTAGCTTCACCGCAAGTGTACGGTGTAGTTTATAGAATAGGGTAAGCAAGGTCGTATCCACGGAGACTAATAAATTTATGTGCTAAGTATTAAACTAAGATAGTCTTATTTTTATTTAGACGATCGAAATTTGATAATTGTAGTAGAAGTAAAGACAAGATTAACCACAAAAACACAAGATACTAAGAATAGTGGAATTATCAAGGGAATGAAATGGATTCTCGGGTTATGGTTTCAATTAATATTCCTCTTGTTGTCCGATTTAATCAAAGTCAAAGTTATTATCACTACACCTATAAGACGATCACAACGGTATTTTATCCTCCCTCTCGAGATGTATATAAAGTGTAGATTGAAATATCTATGCTAGCATCTCTACTCAACATAAGATAACAACTCCCAAATGCACAAAAGATCATATATCCTCACAAATATTCACAAACCTCTCGATTATGCAAATATTCATGTCAAGTACTCAAGATCTAATATCGAAACTCATCTCTCGAATTATGAATCAATATATCAAACATGTTAAATCATTGGCCAAATGATAAAACAAGAATAAGAACAAAGTACTCAAATAGGCTTTAAGACAATAGCTTCAATTAAGATTAAAACATTCAACAAGAGTTCAACTAATCTACTTCCAAAACCCGGAAATCACAAGAAGTTTAGCTACTCATTACAAATAAACAACCCATAGACAAATTGTTCATATTCATGACAAGCTAAAATGAAAGATTAAAGCACAAAGAATGAGAAAACTTAGGGAAATGGATAATCTCTCGATTGATCTTCAATCCTCAAGCTTCGATTCGACCCGATTCTTCCCTTGGTTCTTCCTTGATGAAGTTGATGTATTTCTTGTGTTCTTGGGTGTATTCCCACCTTTCCTTCATGCCCTAGTTCAAGCCTCCCATGTATCTATTTATAGTACCCCTGTTTTTAGATCTCGAAAATCGGACTTTTATTGTTTTATCCGCCACAGGCGCTGCAGCTCAAAAATGGCGCTGCAGCGCACATAACACACCCGGGCGCTGCAGCGCGGTCTTCTTAGCGCTGCAGCGCCATCATCCGTAATTTGGCCGCTGCCCAGATTTTCGCCTCCGCGCTGCAGCGCCTCATTTTGGCGCTGCAGCGCCATCCAAACGTCCGAATTCGGTTTTGAGTCCTTCATCAAAGTTGTAGCCCTATCTCTTAGCTTTCTATAGCCACTTGAATCACCTCAATATCAATTTTGTAGAGAGAGTTATGGTCAAAATACTAAACGCTGCCAGTGATGGAAATTTCAGACGCGTTTGGACGTTTCTTCAAATCAATCTCTCGTTGTTTGCTCGTTTGTACTTCTTTTGATATACGATTCATTACTATGACTATAAACTCAATATAATTGGCTCTCAACATGGATTGGCTACTCAAATGACTCAAAATAATCAAAAACAACACAAAACTCAAGTCTAGGAAGCCCAAATCATTGGTATAAAACCAAGTGAACAAAATACCCCAAACTTAAATCGTTGGTCCGTCTCCGGTCAACACTTTTAAAAACAAGACAAAACATGACTGGGAGTAATGAAAAGTAAACGCACAACAACTCCATAAAATTCGTATTGTTCATCATATGTGTCAAACAACGAATCAACCAAGCCTCGAACATCTAACATAGAGCATACATCAAAGAAACCATGGTAAATGCTAAGAATTACGTCTCTCAAAGATCAAGTGTATACTCTCATCTCGAATGAATATAGGACGTGTTTACGCTCAAATCAATTCAATGTCGCAAAATTACCATAGGCTTGCAATTCGTCTCATATCTCCGCCACTAGAATGTATGCAATTTGTGAATCAAAAAGGACTTTTTTCTTTGGTTGTGATGAAGGTTCTTTGGTTAGGGTAGGAAAATATGGATAGAGTGACTCAAACTCGAGCGTATAGACCGGTGAGCATATAAATCATCTACATTAAGGCTCAATATGCTACTCAAATCATCTCTCATTTTCATCAACTCCTCTTATCTCCATCTCCTTTCTTTCTTTTGAGAATCACCTCAAATTACAATCCTTAGCCCCCAAGTTCATTTAAATGAAACTCATTTACAAAGTCGTTTTTTTTTTCGACATTTATACGAGTTTTCAACACTTCATTTCTCCTCCTTTTCTTCCCATCAACCAACTCTAACACCATCTTCTAAAATTTTGATTTTACCCATTCACCCTTATTCAATCCCTTTACTTAATGCTATACGCTCAAGTTTTGGGTAAAAGATTTATCAAGTTAAGGCTTGAATTGTGGCTATCAAAAATTAGGCAATAGGCTCAAGTTGGCTAACTAGGGATTTCAATATTATCATTAGGTAAGCAGAAGGCTTGAAGGGATAACAAAAATGGCCTTTGATCATTTTCACATTTCGCATACAACATGTGACCTTGACAGAGATACCAGAGCAAGTTCTAGAATTCTAACAACATGGATGATACACTCAAATTAACAACAAGATCGCATATGATGAAAGCAAAAGGCTCAAAAGCTCACAGGCTTGCAAATACGTAATTCAAAGCATCAAACCATGTTCTCAATATCCACATGCTCAATATCATCTATTCATGGCTCAATCAACTCATACTCAACACCCAATCAAAACAATACAAATTTTTTCAAAAATATAAGCATCAAGTCTCGTCGCACATGGTCAACTCACTCCTTAAAATCTATGAAAACAATAAACGTGCTAAAACAAGAACGTGCTTCTAATGCACATGCAACTTAAAATGCTCTACATGCAACTATATGAAAACACACAAACAAATGCAATTTTTTTTTTTACACACTTCAAATCAAAATACTCACACATTTCAAATCAAAATACTAACTCTCCCCCAAACTTGAATGAAATTATATCGAAACAAGGAAAAGATAGAATTTCAAGAAAGAAAAATGTGAAGTTACCATTGGGTTGCCTCCCAACAAGCGCTAGATTTACCGTCTATAGCTCGACATATGAATTGGTGCCTCCTTGAATGCATATATTAGCCGCTTTGGGTCATGGTCAAGTGCCATATTTGCCTTACTTGCACCTAATAATGCATACTTGGGGTGTCCAAGCAAGGATTTGAGTCTGGCGTAGGAATATCGATCTGGTTTACGTGTATGTTGTTCGTTTGCATACGTATGATCGTATTTTCTCGTTCGGGAACAACTTTCTTATAATATCTCGCACGAATCGCTCATTCGTACACGCTTGGGTTGTGTGTTCCTTGTCTGTTTTTTGTTCCTTTTCGGCGCCACATACTATTTGACCGTGCATAGACATACAACGTGTGTGGTTCGAACTTTCTTGCTCTTCCAGGATCTTCAACTCCTCATATTCGGTATCATTCCTTCGATGAATGACACTATATTGTTCCTTCGAGTTGGCTTGATGGTGCTTAAAAATGGCTCTTTTGATGTTGCCCACCAACTATTGTAACTAATTGGCCCATTTGAGTCTCGAGATTTTTCAATTGTGAATCCATAGTATTGGCCAATTGTGTCAATTGCAACTTCATCTTGTCCATCTTTGCTTCGTTTTTGGTAAGGCTATTTCCCATTTCCCTCATGAATAAATTTATTTGACTCATAAATGAAGTCGTTTGATTCATGAATGAAATGAGGGCGTCTTCCAAAGATGGGTTTGCCTCTTCCATCCGAATAGGTGCACCTATACCAATTCAAAGAAACAAATCAAGCATTGTAGAAGTAGAATTTACAAAAGAAAAATGAAATAAAAATAAAAAAATTGTCTAAATTAAGAATAATTCTATCTATCGCAATATTAGCATCAAAAATTGTATTAGTCCCGAACGGCGCCAAAAACTTGTTCGCCTTATTTTTAGCTTCACCGCAAGTGTACGGTGTAGTTTATAGAATAGGGTAAGCAAGGTCGTATCCACGGAGACTAATAAATTTATGTGCTAAGTATTAAACTAAGATAGTCTTATTTTTATTTAGACGATCGAAATTTGATAATTGTAGTAGAAGTAAAGACAAGATTAACCACAAAAACACAAGATACTAAGAATAGTGGAATTATCAAGGGAATGAAATGGATTCTCGGGTTATGGTTTCAATTAATATTCCTCTTGTTGTCCGATTTAATCAAAGTCAAAGTTATTATCACTACACCTATAAGACGATCACAACGGTATTTTATCCTCCCTCTCGAGATGTATATAAAGTGTAGATTGAAATATCTATGCTAGCATCTCTACTCAACATAAGATAACAACTCCCAAATGCACAAAAGATCATATATCCTCACAAATATTCACAAACCTCTCGATTATGCAAATATTCATGTCAAGTACTCAAGATCTAATATCGAAACTCATCTCTCGAATTATGAATCAATATATCAAACATGTTAAATCATTGGCCAAATGATAAAACAAGAATAAGAACAAAGTACTCAAATAGGCTTTAAGACAATAGCTTCAATTAAGATTAAAACATTCAACAAGAGTTCAACTAATCTACTTCCAAAACCCGGAAATCACAAGAAGTTTAGCTACTCATTACAAATAAACAACCCATAGACAAATTGTTCATATTCATGACAAGCTAAAATGAAAGATTAAAGCACAAAGAATGAGAAAACTTAGGGAAATGGATAATCTCTCGATTGATCTTCAATCCTCAAGCTTCGATTCGACCCGATTCTTCCCTTGGTTCTTCCTTGATGAAGTTGATGTATTTCTTGTGTTCTTGGGTGTATTCCCAGCCTTTCCTTCATGCCCTAGTTCAAGCCTCCCATGTATCTATTTATAGTACCCCTGTTTTTAGATCTGAAAATCGGACTTTTATTGTTTTATCCGCCCACGGGCGCTGCAGCGCTCAAAAATGGGCGCTGCAGCGCGCACATAACACACCCGGGCGCTGCAGCGCCGGGTCTTGGGCGCTGCAGCGCCATCCAGAATTTGGCCGCTGCCCAGATTTTCGCCTCCGCGCTGCAGCGCCTCGTTTTGGCGCTGCAGCGCCATCCAAACGTCCGAATTCGGTTTTGAGTCCTTCATCAAAGTTGTAGCCCTATCTCTTAGCTTTCTATAGCCACTTGAATCACCTCAATATCAATTTTGTAGAGAGAGTTATGGTCAAAATACTAAACGCTGCCAGTGATGGAAATTTCAGACGCGTTTGGACGTTTCTTCAAATCAATCTCTCGTTGTTTGCTCGTTTGTACTTCTTTTGATATACGATTCATTACTATGACTATAAACTCAATATAATTGGCTCTCAACATGGATTGGCTACTCAAATGACTCAAAATAATCAAAAACAACACAAAACTCAAGTCTAGGAAGCCCAAATCATTGGTATAAAACCAAGTGAACAAATACCCCCAAACTTAAACTGTTGGCCGTCCCGGTCAACACTTTTAAAAACAAGACAAAACATGACTGGGAGTAATGAAAAGTAAAACGCACAACAACTCCATAAAATTCGTATTGTTCATCATATGTGTCAAACAACGAATCAACCAAGCCTCGAACATCTAACATAGAGCATACATCAAAGAAACCATGGTAAATGCTAAGAATTACGTCTCTCAAAGATCAAGTGTATACTCTCATCTCGAATGAATATAGGACGTGTTTACGCTCAAATCAATTCAATGTCGCAAAATTACCATAGGCTTGCAATTCGTCTCATATCTCCGCCACTAGAATGTATGCAATTTGTGAATCAAAAAGGACTTTTTCTTTGGTTGTGATGAAGGTTCTTTGGTTAGGGTAGGAAAATATGGATAGAGTGACTCAAACTCGAGCGTATGTAGACCGGTGAGCATATAAATCATCTACATTAAGGCTCAATATGCTACTCAAATCATCTCTCATTTTCATCAACTCCTCTTATCTCCATCTCCTTTCTTTCTTTTGAGAATCACCTCAAATTACAATCCTTAGCCCCCAAGTTCATTTAAATGAAACTCATTTACAAAGTCGTTTTTTTTTTTTTTCGACATTTATACGAGTTTTCAACACTTCATTTCTCCTCCTTTTCTTCCCATCAACCAACTCTAACACCATCTTCTAAAATTTTGATTTTACCCATTCACCCTTATTCAATCCCTTTACTTAATGCTATACGCTCAAGTTTTGGGTAAAAGATTTATCAAGTTAAGGCTTGAATTGTGGCTATCAAAAATTAGGCAATAGGCTCAAGTTGGCTAACTAGGGATTTCAATATTATCATTAGGTAAGCGAAAGGCTTGAAGGGATAACAAAAATGGCCTTTGATCATTTTCACATTTCGCATACAACATGTGACCTTGACAGAGATACGAGCAAGTTCTAGAATTCTAACAACATGGATGATACACTCAAATTAACAACAAGACGCATATGATGAAAGCAAAAAGGCTCAAAAGCTCACAGGCTTGCAAATACGTAATTCAAAGCATCAAACCATGTTCTCAATATCCACATGCTCAATATCATCTATTCATGGCTCAATCAACTCATACTCAACACCCAATCAAAACAATACAAATTTTTTTCAAAAATATAAGCATCAAGTCTCGTCGCACATGGTCAACTCACTCCTTAAAATCTATGAAAACAATAAACGTGCTAAAACAGTAAACGTGCTTCTAATGCACATGCAACTTAAAATGCTCTACATGCAACTACATGAAAACACACAAACAAATGCAAATTTTTTTTTTTTTACACACTTCAAATCAAAATACTCACACATTTCAAATCAAAATACTAACTCTCCCCCCAAACTTGAATGAAATTATATCGAAACAAGGGAAAAGATAGAATTTCAAGAAAGAAAAATGTGAAGTTACCATTGGGTTGCCTCCCAACAAGCGCTAGATTTACCGTCTATAGCTCGACGTATGAATTGGTGCCTCCTTGAATGCATATATTAGCTGCTTTGGGTCATGGTCAAGTGCCATATTTGCCTTACTTGCACCTAATAATGCATACTTGGGGTGTCCAAGCAAGGATTTGAGTCCTGGCGTAGGAATATACTGATCTGGTTTACGTGTATGTTGTTCGTTTGCATACGTATGATCAGTATTTTTCTCGTTCTGGAACAACTTTCTTATAATATCTCGCACGAACTGCTCATTCGTACACGCTTGGGTTGTGTGTTCCTTGTCCTGTTTTTGTTCCTTTTCAGCGCCACATACTATTTGACCGTGCATAGACATACAATCTGTGTGTGGTTCTGAACTTTCTTGCTCTTCCAGGATCTTCAACTCCTCATATTCGGTATCATTCCTTCGATGAATGACACTATATTGTTCCTTCGAGTTGGCTTCAGTGGTGCTTAAAAATTGGCTCTTTTGATGTTGCCCACCAACTATTGTAACTAATTGGCCCATTTGAGTCTCGAGATTTTTCAATTGTGAATCCATAGTATTGGCCAATTGTGTCAATTGCAACTTCATCTTGTCCATCTTTGCTTCGTTTTTGGTAAGGCTATTTCCCATTTCCCTCATGAATAAATTTATTTGACTCATAAATGAAGTCGTTTGATTCATGAATGAAATGAGGGCGTCTTCCAAAGATGGGTTTGCCTCTTCCATCCGAATAGGTGCACCTATACCAATTCAAAGAAACAAATCAAGCATTGTAGAAGTAGAATTTACAAAAGAAAAATGAAATAAAAATAAAAAAATGTCTAAATTAAGAATAATTCTATCTATCGCAATATTAGCATCAAAAATTGTATTAGTCCCTGGCAACGGCGCCAAAAACTTGTTCGCCTTATTTTTAGCTTCACCGCAAGTGTACGGTGTAGTTTATAGAATGAGGGTAAGCAAGGTCGTATCCACGGAGACTAATAAATTTATGTGCTAAGTATTAAACTAAGATAGTCTTATTTTTATTTAGACGATCGAAATTTGATAATTGTAGTAGAAGTAAAGACAAGATTAACCACAAAAACACAAGATACTAAGAATAGTGGAATTATCAAGGGAATGAAATGGATTCTCGGGTTATGGTTTCAATTAATATTCCTCTTGTTGTCCGATTTAATCAAAGTCAAAGTTATTATCACTACACCTATAAGACGATCACAACGGTATTTTATCCTCCCTCTCGAGATGTATATAAAGTGTAGATTGAAATATCTATGCTAGCATCTCTACTCAACATAAGATAACAACTCCCAAATGCACAAAAGATCATATATCCTCACAAATATTCACAAACCTCTCGATTATGCAAATATTCATGTCAAGTACTCAAGATCTAATATCGAAACTCATCTCTCGAATTATGAATCAATATATCAAACATGTTAAATCATTGGCCAAATGATAAAACAAGAATAAGAACAAAGTACTCAAATAGGCTTTAAGACAATAGCTTCAATTAAGATTAAAACATTCAACAAGAGTTCAACTAATCTACTTCCAAAACCCGGAAATCACAAGAAGTTTAGCTACTCATTACAAATAAACAACCCATAGACAAATTGTTCATATTCATGACAAGCTAAAATGAAAGATTAAAGCACAAAGAATGAGAAAACTTAGGGAAATGGATAATCTCTCGATTGATCTTCAATCCTCAAGCTTCGATTCGACCCGATTCTTCCCTTGGTTCTTCCTTGATGAAGTTGATGTATTTCTTGTGTTCTTGGGTGTATTCCCAGCCTTTCCTTCATGCCCTAGTTCAAGCCTCCCATGTATCTATTTATAGTACCCCTGTTTTTAGATCGAAAATCGGACTTTTATTGTTTTATCCGCCCACCACAGGCGCTGCAGCGCTCAAAAATGGCGCTGCAGCGCACATAACACACCCGGGCGCTGCAGCGCTGGTCTTAGCGCTGCAGCGCCATCCAGAATTTGGCCGCTGCCCAGATTTTCGCCTCCGCTGCAGCGCCTCATTTTGCGCTGCAGCGCCATCCAAACGTCCGAATTCGGTTTTGAGTCCTTCATCAAAGTTGTAGCCCTATCTCTTAGCTTTCTATAGCCACTTGAATCACCTCAATATCAATTTTGTAGAGAGAGTTATGGTCAAAATACTAAACGCTGCCAGTGATGGAAATTTCAGACGCGTTTGGGCGTTTCTTCAAATCAATCTCTCGTTGTTTGCTCGTTTGTACTTCTTCTTTTGATATAAGATTCATTACTATGACTATAAACTCAATATAATTGGCTCTCAACATGGATTGGCTACTCAAATGACTCAAAATAATCAAAAACAACACAAAACTCAAGTCTAGGAAGCCCAAATCATTGGTATAAAACCAAGTGAACACTACACTCAAAACAGATGTATGATAAGCAGACGGTGACAAAGACTCCCTATGAGATTTGGACTGGAAGAAAACCAAATGTTGCATATTTTAGAATATTTGGATGTAAATGCTTCATCCACAACAATGGCAAAGACAATCTAAAGGCATTCGATGCTAAAGCGATGAAGGTATCTTCTTGGGATACTCGGTGAAAGCAAAGCCTACTGAGTACTCAACAAAAGAACTATGGTTGCGTAAGAGGAATCCATTCATGTGGTATTCAATGAGCCAAATGTAAATGGAGAAGATATTGAAGAATCGGTGATAAGTTTGAATCATCCAAACATACTGAGAAAAATCCCTATCTTTCAAGTCTAAATCTGGAATTGTAAACTCGAGGAAGAAGATGAGATAGTGAATCTCAAAAATAGTGGAAAATTTGCGGCTAAGTGATTACGAGAGAGCGATCAAAGCAACACGGTTGCTAGACGATCGAACCTAGCTAACTTACTTCAACCGGATGTAAGATGGTGAATGACCATCCACTTTGAGAACTTGTCATTGGAGATATAAGAGAAGGTGTCAAAACAAGATCGAACTCAACAAGAAGCTATGTTCACATGCTTTATCTCGCAAATAGAGCCTAAAGATGTGTTACAAGCATTGGATGACACACATTGGATTCAAGCTATGCAAGAAGAGCTGAATCGGTTTGAAAGAAATAAAGTATGGGAATTAGTTCAAAGACCCACCCATCAAAACGTTATTGGTACTAAATGGGTGTTCGAAACAAGATGAACGAGGAAGGTTACGTGGTAAGAAACAAAGCAAGACTAGTAGCCAAAGGATATTGCAGGGAAGAAGGAATAGATTTTGATGAAACATTTGCTCCTGTAGCAAGATTGGAAGCAATAAGGATGTTTCTTGCCTATGCACTCACAAGAATTTCATTGTATATCGATGGATGTAAAAGTGCATTCCTAAATGGTTTGTTGGAAGAAGAAGTGTATGTTGAACAACCTCCAGGATTTGAGAGAAGACTCTTGGAGATAAGGTATACAAACTCAAGAAAGCTCGTGTATGGATTGAAACAGCACCCGAGCATGTTATGATACCTTGTCACAATTCCTAAGCGAGAATGGATTCACAAAAGGAAAAGTAGATAGAACACTTTTCAGAATTCAAGACAAGAAGAGTATCTTGCTTGTTCAAATATTTGTGGATGACATCATTTTTGGATCCACAAACAATGAGTCGTGTGAAAAATTCTCAAACCTCATGCAAAGTAAATTTGAAATGAGCATGATGGGAGAAGCGACATTCTTCCTTGGACTCCAAGTGAAACAATCGAAGGATGGAACCTTCATAAGTCAAACAAAATACACCGAGAGATTTAATGAAGAAATTTGGTATGGACATGGATGCGAGATGGCAAGCCAGCCAGATCAAACAAGATCTGAGAGCACTTATTGGATCATTGCTCTATCTCACAAAGAAGCCAGGCCGACATCACCTTTGTTGTAGGTGTATGTGCAAGATTTCAATCTGCTCCAAAAGAGAGCCATATGACAAAGACTAAGAGAATCTTGAGATACTTGAAAGGAAGCCAAGAAGTTGGCTTATGGTATCCAAAGGAATGTGGATTCAAACTAATTGGCTATTCGACTCGACTATCTTTGATCTGAGTTGACAGGAAAAGCACCTCAGGCACATGTCAAATGCTAGGAAACAAAGTGATTTCCTGGTTTAGCAAGAAGCAAAATTCAATAGCCACCTCTGATTGAAGCGAGAATACATAGGCTGCGGTAGTCATTGTTGTGCCCAAGTCCTATGGATGAGACAAAGTGAGAGACTATGAAGTCGAAGAAAAGGAAATTCCAATCATGTGTGATAACACAAGTGCAATTGCAATCACTCAAAATCTGTGTTGCACTCAAGAAAGCATATCGATGTCGAGATATCACTTCATAAGAGATCATGTGGAAAAGAAGGACATCATCTTGGAATATATCTCAATCGATAAACAATTGGCCGACATCTTCACAAAACCATTATGTTAGTCAAGATTTGAAGAACTCAAGCATGAGTTAGGGTTAATTGAGTGGTGACACTCGGAAGAATCAAAGAAAAGAAATGGAACACAAAAAGGGAAAAAGAGTGAACTCACAAATCGGCTAAGTAAATCACCGTGTCGAAAGACAATATATTTAGTCAGCGGTGACAATTTGAGTCACAAAGAGAAGCTGTGAGAAGAAGAGTTAAACCGGTGAGGTAAAAAGCTGAGTCATTTATGAGCAAAGTGACAAAAAGAAGATCGTTTTACTAAGCGGGAATGTTTTTAAGAATTACGTCAAAGATAATTATGACGTGTACAGGCAAAAGTGCACACCAAGCTTATGATTGGATATAAATGATGCCGCATTAAATACGAGACATTAAATGCTAAATCGGCGTGCAACATCTAAGCCGTTGATTTCGATCACATTTCAAAAACCACCCGCACGTCCTTTCATAAACCATACTTAAGCTTTCTTTCTTCTCTCTCTCATATTACCAAAACCGTTCACTTCTCTCAGAAGCAAAGGCAAAACTCTCTCAAAACCCTATCTATCTTCAAATCAACATCTAAGTTTTCTTTGGTGAAATCCTGAAAAATGGCACCAACCTATGATTTTGTCAAGTTAGGAAAGCAAATCCACACCGGGTCTACTGTGGATTTCGACGGCATGATGAAACAGGGGTCCGATGACGCCCTCATAAAGAAAATCGCTAAAAAGCTCGAAACGCCTGGGGCTGAAACCATTTTCGACGATGGAGTTCTCGATGACCTATGTGGAAGAGGTCGTAGTTCTCGTGAACGCCGAGATTCACGATGAAGGGATAAAGTCATCTGCTCACGGAAAAGAAGCTCACCATCTCTCGCCAAGGATTTGGCCGAACATCGCCACTACCGACGGAAGGAGCATCGAAATCAACGGCGATGTAAACCTGGCTGCCGCTTGGAAGGAAGTAGCCAAGCCCGACTATCTTTGATAAAATAGTTTACACAAACAAACAAGAATTTCTTTGAAGGAGGATTATCACAAGTGTTGGACATAGTTGCCAAATGCATAGACATCAAATTTGGCGACTTTGACCAATCAGTTCCAAAAGCAAAGTTGATCGTGAATGGCCGCGATCATTGAAGAAAGGAAAATAAATGGGATGAGTTTGTCTACGCAGTATGCGAATGTAGGGAACAAATCCTTCAAGGAAGATGGTACATTTGGAGGATCCCAGGATATGGCCACAGTGATTGGCCGGTGATGGAGGTGAAAGGAGTCTCTCTTAGACATGGAAAGGCGTTCCATGTAAACAAGAGGATGTTCAGATCAAACCCTCTGCGGCGCACGAAGAGAGCCTACGCCAAGAGAATGTTGCCCTGCGATTATTAAGAAGATCGCTGCTCCCGCAAAGAAAGAAAAACAAACCTGCTCGCCCCTGCCGCAGTCACAGTCACCGCCGATGCCGTGTCCCCGCCTAACAACAGCGGTTGAGAAGGACTCTCAAATACCTTCTTCGATCATCAAAAAGAGGAGAACCGATAAGCCAAGACGGCTCCTCGTAAGAAAACACCAAAGACGCCCCCGCCGCCCAAGACTCGAGGAAGAAACTCTCTCTCGAACGGTAAATCCCTCTCGGTACAAACTAGAGACGAAGAAGAATCATCAAGCACTCCGAGCTTGAGAAACCGGGGTGAGTTAGCCACTCATTTGGAGCAGATATCGAGAGGCCTGGAGAAGTAGAGTCTCCGGATATTATAGATGAAACTAAAGTCTGTGAAGGCGTCAAGCAGAGGCAAATCGTAGTTCGCACAACCGAGACACAAGAAGAAGGCGATAGAGATGATAGTGATGTGATGATCCTATCCCCACCTTACCCGGACATCCAAAATCGTCTGCGTGAGTGGAGGAAGTGGAAATTGAGTCGATCAAGGGAACAGTTCCAACGGCCCGAGTTTATCGAAGAAGAAGAGGAAGCGCGAACTTCCTCGACTAACCTCGTGATCTCAAAGATGGATGAAGAAAATCGCACGGATATCCTGCAGATCTTCAAGGATAAGGAGAAGGAGAGGCTGGCGAGAGGAAGTCGAGGTAAGAGAGAAGGCCAAAGCATCGCCCTCTCACCGGCACACCGTAACATACACATCCTCACTTCGACATTCTATCGAAAGTGATGAGGATCGGGACCGCCGCCGCCACGTAAGAGTTGCAAATGCAGCAAGCAATGCGTGAATCCCGAATTCTTCATGAGAAAAGTATGATGGAGGGACCAGGAGAGTCCTCCAAAACGGTAAAAATCGATCCAATGGGAGTAGTGCAAAGAAATCGCCATCACAGTGCCGCCACCACTTCCCGGCTCATTCGGAAGAAGGAATTAAGGGAAATGGCGATGAACGGGTTAGTGGGGACCCCGTTGAGCAACCCCTAATGAAGGTGTCTTACCACACGCCCAATGGCTGAACACTCAGAGAAACAATAGGGAGTTTGGAGACGAGTGACCCCATTCCAAGTCACTCACCGGGGTGCGCCACCGAGGGGGATCTCCTCTCCACCGCAGCGGCAAGGTCGGAGAATCTTGCGCAGATGACTCCACAACGAATCTAGGAGGCGAAGTGGAGAAAGTACAAACACAAAACGAACAGCAAGTTGCCATCAACGAAGCTCAGGCGATTAAGTTTGTCTCTGGTGAGGTGCCAAGCTCACTGGCGAATGAATGACGCTGGCGATGCGGTCGAGGCACGAGGAAGGAACAACCCTGGGAGTTAACACTGGCGATGAAAGTGCAATCCATGGGGTTGAGACTCCAATGGATGCCACCACGAAAGACCCTAAGACAAATGACATTTGTCGAAAGGGAGGTCAGCCCTCGCAGCTTGAGTTGAGGCAGGAGGTAATGAAGGCCCACGGGAGGTTGAGACTTCCGGGGGTAAAGAAGTCAAGTAGAGAACATCCCTTCGCTATCATTGATCCATCTCGAAAAAGGAGATAAGCGCTTCATGATTCCCAGGATAATCGATGTAACCTTTCCGGGATCGGAAGGCGATGAAGAAAAGCCGAGTCATCCCCCGTGATGGATCCAAAAGACTCATTGCGGATGTTCCCAAAGACGAGCAAGTCGATCTCAAGACTACTCATCAAACTTTCAATTTTGATGATGAGCCACCAATGGAAATCTCATCATCGTCCGATGACGCTTCGATAAGCCGAGGAGCATCCACTCAATTGGAGAAACCATTTGAGACCAACGGCCGTTGAGACAATGAGGCTCGGCAATCGGGTCCACTTCACAATGCAGACCCGGTGAAACAGAGTCCACGCGCAGCTCCCTGCCGCAGCAGTTCGACTCCAAAAGGAACTTCACGCGCACTTTTTGTCATCATTGAACAAATCCCGGTTAGCGTGATGATTCTTTGCGAGAATCATTTCCTTTCTCCCTGGAGGTACCCGACCTCCGAAGAGTCGAAGAACGAACTCGCACGCTTCCGCGACCAGCCCGTCATTCCGCCGGTACCATCGTTCGGTGACTATGACTTTTGACGCTGCGTGGCCATCACCGGAAGAAACAATCGAAGTTCGGGAGGTGTTCAAAGCATTATTTGCTGAAATTGAACGGATGGAGAGGCACAGGCCTCTATGGACATGCGGATCGACAATGAGAGATGCCAACCTTCTGCCGACTTGAGAGGCATAACATCGAGATAAGGGAATGGTGGCAACAAAGAACAAACAATGCGTGTGGAACAAGTTAGATACTTCAGGACATTGTTCAACAAGCCGTTGGCATGGCGAAATGAGAATCCGATGCAAAGACGAAATTGAGAGAACACATTGAGCACATGCATGAAGCTCACACTATCGAGATAAAGATGTTGCGTGAGCAAAATAAGAGTGATCTCCTGCGTGCGGAAGAAAATATGGATAGAAAATTCAGCTTCTTCTCATACGGTGAAATGAAGCTAATTTCAGCAGAGTCCAACGCTACTCGCTCCGAATTTCGGCCGCATACTCCGCAGCAGACTCGAGACAGAACTCGACTATCGCCAGGCTCGACTTCCGCTTGCCACAAGATGTTTCAGTGTGTTCCTCTCTCCTTTTATGATGCCAAAAAGGGGGAAGAGGAATACTTTAAAGCACTAAAGAGATCCTGAAAAGGAGGAAGCATTTGTGAAGGGAAAGATGATTGAGGAAGTGTCAAAACAAAAGAAAGGAAAGTTCGTTGAGGGGGAAGGATCGAAAGATGTGACCTTGATGATTGCACAAACCCCCAACAAGGTCTTGTCACACGGTGATATTATCGCCGACAAACTCCCTGTGACTCGCCACTCCAACACTGTTATATCTATGGCCGAAAAGAAAAAAGACAATTGAAGCGAGGGATGGAGGAAGTGGAAGGAAGAATGGATGCCGGGTTATGAACATCTTGAAACAACATGGAGGCATTCCAAAGAGAGAGACACTTATGCCATCTCGATGTCGGGACCGAGCCACGATCGTTGATGAATTTAAAACGCCGCATCTCGAAGGATACTTTGCAAATATGTCATGGCTCAAGCTTGGGACTTGTCTTGGGAAAAAGGGTCTCACGTTATGTGAAGAAGACGACAGCGGAGACTACCAATCACTCTGGTCACTCCGCTTGGTCACTCGGTTTGGAAAGAAGAAGACCCCAAAGACAATACACGCCCGAGAGGAAGAGGAAGAAGCGTGGTGGAGGAAGAGGTTTGGACTCCAGGCCTCGCCCAAAAACATTGAGCACGTAGATCCAGGCAAGAAAGGAGGGATCTACTCGGGTGGTCTTGACCAAGTAGCCAATTTGCAAGTGGCTAAAAGCAATGCCGAGTATGCGAAAAGAATAGAAGAAGAAAATAAGAGACAAACTCAGCTATGGGAGGAAAGACAAGAGAGATTAAGAAGAGATGAAGTCGCCTGGAAAGCATATGAAAAAAGAATAAAGGCTACTGGAGATGAGAAAAAGAGAAGAAGACCGAGAAGATGACAGGGCGAGGAAGATGAAAGAAGGAGGGCGTGAAGGAGATGAAGTGTTGTTGTCCACCCCTTCATGTATTTTACTATGAAAATACATACTATGTAAGTCTTCTTCGCAATAAAGTCGTAAATTCTTTATTTTTTTGTATAGATAAATGTTTGCTCGATACACCTTGTAAACATTGTGTAAAAGAACAAGAATGTTATGATCAATAAAAGAATTGATTCTATGCATACATTCTATGTGAATGCACTATCGTATGTATCTTTGCTATTTACATTTTGAATGTTTTAAGTTTTGGCATCATCAAAAAGGGGAAATTGTTGGGAAATTTATTGTTTAGATTTTGATGAATGCCATGTAAAACTTAGAATAGGAAGTTGGCACCCCAATTTTGTTGTAAATCGCATTGTAATAAATAAGCTGGTCAAGCCGAGTTAAGTCGACTATGCCCAAACATGCAAGAAGACAACCGGAGACTAGAAGGAAGACTCATTTGCAAGACGGTGAGTATGGCAAAGAAGAGAAGACGGAACTCTATCAAGGAGCGGTGAGATGCGGTGAGTGGAGTATCATCAAGTCAACTCAAGAAAAGCCAAGTCTCAAGTTGAAATGACAAGAGTCATCCAATGATTGGAAGTCGACTCTAAGTCACCTGGGGAAAGCAAGGAAATGCGGTCAAGTCGAGATAAGCGAAAAAGATCCGTTGCGTAAATCAAGAGAATTACTTAAACAAGTAATATCTCCATGCTACCTTTCTCGAAGTGCTCAGTCCCGGAAGCGTGCAAAAGGAATAAACCAATGGGAAGCACAACACCGTGTCGAACTCGAAAAGCCGGAGAACAATTCATACGAGGAAATGGCAATTCCAAGGATCGCAACAAGACAAGCCAACAACCACAAGTGACTTTCAAAAATAAGCCTATCTCTTCAACGGGCGATTTTTGAAAGATCACTATAAAAAGGCCGAGGAATAACTCTGAGAAAAAAAAAGATAAGAAGATTACATAGGTTACATTGACCATACAAGCAAGAAAGAAACATTTTGTAACCTGAAATATTCTCGAGTTATTAAACGCTTAATCCTCAAGCCTACACTACGAAGAACATCAATCCAACACTCACATGTGAAGGAAAGATAACTTCAATCGAGTTGAAGAGGAAATTATCAAGAATCAAGGGGTCTACATTCCACGAAGGATTGTAGGAAGGTTCAAGGTTGAACTAAGTCTTGAGCTTTTGGAGGGCTTAGTGATCAAATCCAAAGAGCTTGAGCAAGTGGGTCATGTAGTAGCAAGGCAAACGCCTGTGAAGTTTTCGAGTCATACGAGAAGCCGGTGAGTGATCAAGGCGTCTCAGATCGATTCCCAAAGGATCAAGTGGTGTGTGATCAAGACTTGTATCCGGACTGTTACCACTTTGTATCTTGATCAATACTTAGTGGATTCCTCCAGGAGTTGGAGAAGAGAGGAGTAGAAGAATTACCCCATCTTCGAACCTCTATAAAAACTTATCGTGTCTTTTACATTTCAAAGACTTTAATTCTGCATCATATTTGTTTAATTTCACGACATATTTGCTATCCATTAGATAATTTCTAAGTACTAAATCAAGCTTTAAATCTCTACTAAACCAAACTTAAGGGTGTTAAGTCTTCCAATAAAAACAAACCACAGTTGAGCTAATTCGGTCTTAACGGTGAGTTATTCTATCAACACTCGATCAGTCCGTTGAGTGACTAACTCTATCGATTAACTAAATTGGTTGTCCACCTAGGACACGGTGTGTAGTATTAACTCGAACTTTTAAAAGGACTAAATCGAAAATTTGGTAAGGTTTATTCAACCCCCCCTTCTAAACCTTACACTCACACCCCTTGGGACCTACAGTTTGCTCTTCTTCAAAGTGTTGAGGAAGGCCAAAAAGTTTGTTTGGGATGAGGATTTCGAGAAAGCTTTTGAGGATTTGAAAAATTACTTGGCTGATCTATCACTACTAACTAAACCATTGCCAGGTGAGCCCTTGTACCTCTACCTTTCGGTGGGAGAGCAAGGGGTTAGCACGGTCCTGATCAGGGAGGAGAGATCGGTTCAGAGACCGGTGTATTATGTCAGTAAGGTTTTGAGGAATGCCGAGCTGCGGTATGCAGAGATTGAGAAGGCGGATCTGGCCTTGGTAGTGACTGCAAGGAGACTTCAGCCGTATTTTCTTTCGCACAAGGTAATCGTCCGAACTAATCTTCCATTAAGAAATGTGATGAGTAAGACCGAGGTAGCGGGGAGGCTAGTAAAGTGGGCTATTGAGCTGAGCGAGTATGATATTGAATTCGAGAACAGATCGGCCATCAAAATTCAAAGCTCAAGCTTTGGAGAATTTTGTTCAAGAATCAATAAGGGATGATAGCGGAGAAGGAGCTTGGGTGATTTATATGGATGGTTCAGTAGGGAGCGCGGGATGTGGTGATGGTATTGTCTTGATCAGCCCGCAAGGGATCGAAAATGATTTTGCTGTGAGGTTGGAGTTCAAACTATCAAATAATGAGGCGGAGTATGAAGCATTCGTCAGAGGGATGCAAATGGCCATTGAGATGGGGGCTGCTAGAATGGTTGTTTACATGGATTCTCAGCTCGTCCATAAGCAAGTTACTGGAGAGTTCGAGGTGAGGGAAGAAAGGATGAAGAGTTATGTTGAAGCATACAGAGCTTTAGAAGGGAAAGTGAAAGAGATCAAGATCTGTCAGGTCAGAGAATGGTCGGGCAGATTTTTTAGCAAAGATGGCCAGTTCGGCCTTGGAGAATCAAGCTAAACAAATCACACTTTTGATGGCAAAAGAAACTGTGCTGGGTATGGAGGTCGGAGAGATTGAGGAGAAAGAGGATTGGAGGTCGGCTATCATAGCCTATCTAGAAGAAGGGGTTTTGCCAATGAGTAGGCGTGAAGCAGCTCGGTTGAAAATTCAGGCAACACGTTTTTGCATTATCGGGGACAAGTTATATAAGAGAGGCTTCTCCATGCCCTGGCTGAGGTGTTTGAGCGGAGAAGAGGGTACGTATGTGCTGAGAGAGATGCATGAAGGGTGTTGCGGAAATCATATGGGAGCAAGGGTTTTGATGAAAAAAGTGCTGAGGGCAGGGTATTTTTGGCCTTACTTGAAAGAGGAAGCATAGAAGCTGGTGAGAGCATGTGAGAAGTGTCAGATTCACGCACCTTTGGTACATTGGCCGGCGGAGGAGCTCATGACTATGAGCTCGGCATGTCCATTTGCAAAATGGAGGATTGACATAGTTGGTCCTTTTCCTCCGGCTTCAGGTCAGAGGAAGTTCTTGATTGTGGCAATTGATTATTTTAGCAAGTGGGTGGAAGCAGAGCCCTTTGCTAAGATAAATGAGGATTCAGTGATGAAAATTATATGGCAGAACATAGTGTGTCGGTATGGGACACCTCGGATCTTGATATCAGATAATGGAACGCAGTTCGCGGGGGCAAAAATTCGAGCTTAGTGTGAAGAGTTGAAGATTAAGCAAAATTTCACGTCGGTGGCTCATCCACAGGCCAATGGGCGGGTAGAGGTAACTAACATAATTCTTGTCCAAGGACTGAAAGCTCGGCTTGAGAAGGCTGGAGGAGCGTGGGTTCGAGAGCTCAGTTCGGTGTTGTGGGCTTACCGAACTAATCCAAAGGAGGCAACAGGGGAGACTCCGTTTAGCCTGGTATATGGAATGGATGTCGTGATACCGGCGGAGATCGGGATGGAAACTCATCGACTTCAGAATTTTGATGAAAATGCTAATGAGATTATGATTCGAGAGGCGCTAGGTACCATTAATGAGAAGAGGAGATGGCATTTTTGCAGATGGAACGAACATGAGGAAGGATCAAGGCAGCTTATGATAAGAAAGTGAAGAAGAGGGCCTTCCAGGTCGGGGACTTGGTTTTGAGAAGGTCGGACGCTATCAAGAATAAAGGGAAACTAGATACAAATTGGGAAGGGCCACTTCGAGTGGTAGAGGTGCTGGCAGGAGGAGCATATGAGCTGGAGGAGCTCGGGGGACGAAAGCTCCCAAGAACATGGAACAATTGCAATTTGAAGAAATATCATTCCTAGAATAGAGGAATATCTGATGTAATTAAGTTACTCGTTTTGAATGAAATGACCTGCTGCCCTAAATCATGAGTTCGGAAATAAATTAGTAAAGAATGACAAGTATTTGGAGCTCAGCTCGAGCTAGTCTCCAAATACTTGGGGCCACGAGGCCGTGCAAGGAGCTCGGCTCGAGCCAGCTTTCTTTTGATGCGATTGACAAGTATTTGGAGCTCAGCTCGAGCTAGTCTCCAAATACTTGGGGCCACGAGGCCATGCAAGGAGCTCAGCTCGAGCCAGCTTCCTTTGAAAAAATTGACAAGTATTTGGAGCTCAACTCGAGCTAGTCTCCAAATACTTGGGCCACAAGGCCATGCAAGGAGCTCGGCTCGAGCCAGCTTCCTTTGAAAAAATTAACGAGTATTTGGAGCTCAGCTCGAGCTAGTCTCCAAATACTTGGGGCCACGAGGCCATGCAAGGAGCTCGGCTTGAGCCAACTTCCTTTGAAAAAATTGACGAGTATTTGGAGCTCAGCTCGAGCTAGTCTCCAAATACATGGGGCCACGAGGCCATGCAAGGAGATCGGCTTGAGCCAGATTCCTTTGAAAAAATTGACGAGTATTTGGAGCTCAGCTCAAGCTAGTCTCCAAATACTTGGGGCCATGAGGAGCACATCATACCAATCTTTTTTTTGGGTAAAAAAAAAGGAGAAGTCCATACATATCCAAGCTCAGTCTGAATTGAGCTCTGCCAATCCGAGCTAATGCAAAAGTAAAAATGTAAGAATAGAGATCGAGAAAATGGAATTACGAAGAAATTTCATTAATTATCCAAAATAATTACAAGTACATAAGAAGATTACATAAGCAGTACTGAACTCCTAAGCAGTAGGAGGAACATTTTCGGTGACCAGGTCGTACGTGGAGATGGTCACGTCATCTATGAGTGCAAGGTCGGGGTCATCATCTCGGATTTCCTGAACTGGAGAAGGAGGGCCTTCAGGAAGCTGAGGGCTTGGCTGACCTCCGGGAAGCTGAGAGGGACCTCCTGAGCTGGAGGCAGGGTGGAGGACAAATGGAGCAGATAAAGATTCTATGAATACCTCCATGGGAGCAAGATAGAGATGCTCCGCCTCCTCAGAGAACACGAAACCCTTGGGGTCAGGCAATATCCTTTTGGGACCTCGGCGATCGAAAGACTCAGTAGTGATACTGGCGTTCCCCGAGCTCGGCTGGTCAAAAGCAAAGCCGTAATACTCCATAGCGGATGAAGAAAGAACTTTGATAAATTCCCTGGAGCTCAGAAAGGCTTGCTTCACCCTCTCCCGGATAGCTTGAATTATTGTAGAGCCTTGGGGGGAGGTAAGGAAACATTGTTGACCGACCGATGCCGTCGGCTCGAGCCGATCAGCAAGAGTAGTACAACGGATTTGAAGATCACCCACCTCGGCCTTGAGGTCAGCATTATTAGTCTCCAAAGCCTTAATCTTGGTCTCTAAAGAAGACACGGTGGCCTTGTGGACCTCCTCCCTCTCTTTGTAGCGGCGCGTCTCCTCCATGAGCTTAGTCTCCCGAGCTTTCAGCCGGATACACTCCTTCCTGGTAGTGTTAAGCTCGGCAATGATGGAGGGGTCGGCAAAACCGACTCGAGCCCGGGAGATCAGGGCAGCTAGTTGTACCTCGGCCTTTGAATGATTCAGGCAAAAGGCGCTCACCAGCTCAGCGTCACTAAGCTTCTCCAAGGCAGTTCGGTTAGGGTTCGGGCAGTTGCCTTGGACGTACTGAGTGGCAAAAGTCCCATCTCTGTTCTTCAGGATAGAGTTACCCGTGAAGAAGATCTGGTTGGGTGTATGAATAGGAGTGCGCGAGAGAGATAGAGGAGCAGCTGAAGGAGTAGTGGTCTTCGTCTTCTTGGCTGCACCTGCACTAGTACCAGCACCCGATCTCTTAGGGGGTAGAGGTCGGATGGAAGGATGAGCCTCCGAGCCAGTGAGGTCGGCCATTACCATAGCGGCCGTGTCAGGTCGCCGGAGTGGTGGAGGCTGACCTCCTGGGCTCGAGGCAGTAGCACCGGTTGAAGGATGGAGTGAACCAGGGGCAGTTTGTTGCTCTTCCTCCTCCTGCTCGGCGACCATCTGGGCCATAAACATGTCTGCACAAAAAGGAAAGATTAGCTAATGAGTAAGAATGAAATGAATTAATGGAAAATTAATAATTACCGATGTCGCAGGGCAAAGGAGCCATGATGGAGTTCAGTTCGAAGTAGTACATGGAGGATGGAGTTATGAGGCGAGAAAGGTCATACTTGACCAGGGTGAGTTTATTTATTAAATCTTGGAGTTCGGGAGACCGATCTCTAGGGTTATGTTTGCGCTGGAGAGGAAGGGTCCAAGTCCAAGCAATAGGAAACCCCCAAGCTCGGGGGGAAGAAATAAAGAAATATTTATCCTTCCAGAATTTATTGAAGGAAGGATACTTACTCAAAAATTGAGCATCACCTCGGGAGGTGATATAGAAAATACCCTTGGTGGTCGAGCTCTTCACCTGGAACAGGGCAAAAAATAGTTCGAGAGTGGGCTCTATTTCTAAGTATTTGTTTAAAATTAAGAAGCCGACCAAGATACAGAAGGAATTTGGGGCTAGTTGGTTCAGGGGTATACGGTAGAGGTCGGACACCCCATCCATAAACGGGTGAATGGGGAATCTGAGGCCACCCTCTATCTGACCTGCAAAAATGGCTAAGGCATTGGGTGGAGGTCGGTTAGGACGGTCTGAACTGCTAGGCAAAGAAAGTTTGAAGGTAGAGAGAATTTGGGCAGTTCTTTTTATGGTTTGGAGATCGGAAGCTGATAAGGTAGTCTCTAAAGTCATGCGGATACACGGGTAGAGGACCCGAGCTCAGAGCTTGGATCTCTATTATATCGGAGTCTTGGCCCAAATCGGAACTAGATTCGGTGGCATCAGGATCCGAAGGACGGACTCCAGTGAGAGAAAGGGGTTGTGAGGCGGAGCCCATCATTTTAAGTCGGCAACGAGCGGGTCCGACGGCATTGAATGAGAGGAAGAAGATGCCATAATAAGGAAAAATAAAAAGTTGGAAAAGAAGAGGGGATTACTTACTGAATGAAAATAGGAGATTGAGGGAGAAAAGTGGTCTGGAGCCTAAAGCTTTCGAAGCACGGAGCTCGAAGAATTCACGAGAGAAGAAAGGCGTGCTCTTGGGGAGAGATACTCTGAAATTCGAAATTGTAAAAAGTAGTGAATGAAGAAGGTATACGAGGGGGCATGGCACGATTTACGAAGCGTCAAAAATTCGAAAAGACGTCTCATCAATCATATCGATGTGTCAGGCACTCGAGAGGCCAAAAGGCAGCAGGAATTTTGAAAGCTAAGAGGCGGTGGGAATTCGAAAAGCACAAACCCTAAGGAATAGGTCAGCTCAGCCTATCAGCAACTATGGTTGAGGCGGAGATCAATCTATAGTTGGGGGGAGGAATTGATAAGGGCAAAAGATGGTCTGGGCCGACCTGGCAAGGCCCATAACATTAGGTTGATCTGTTAAGCATTAAGCACTGGGCCGATCTGATGAGGCTTACAACATTGGACTGACCCGCTAGGGCTTATAAGTATTAGGCCGACCTATTGAGCCCATAAATGGGTTGAAGGGATAAAGCCTATTGTATTGGGCCGACCTGTTAAGGCCCGAACATGACTAGTTCGGTATGATCCAGTTTATCGTGTTGACCTGTGTATAGCCTAACGCGGGGGCCGACCTGTGTGAGGCCCATTGCATTGGGCCGATCTGTCAAGCCTCGCATATGTAAGGCGATCTGTTGTTGATCCGTTGCATTCTAAAAGGATCTCGAGGTATGGTTCAGCTCGGCAACCTTAGATGTATGGGGCATTGAGGATGCCTTGGAGATTCCAAGGGGCTTCATACCAATACAATGGTCCGACGTGTTTTGAAATAGGTCGGGGCTATGGTCTTACGGGCGTAAAATTAGGGTTTTTAGGAGATCCGATCCTAATCTAATGATGACTCTGACACCAAATCGTAACGGAATTCTGGATTTTACGAAAACCCTAATCCTAGCTAAGGTATAAAAGGCCCAAGCCCAGGTTCATTCTAACCTAATCTCATTTTTTCTACTGTCACATTGTTTTCTCTCTCTTGCCCTTTACTTTTTTTCCAAGCCACTGACTTAAGCATCGTAGAGGGTACGCTGGAGCCCCCCTCCGGCCCCCCTTTTGCAGGTTTCGTGGAGGAGTTAGTCTTGGAAGGTTATCGGCGAGAGGAGGTCGTGTTTTGGGAGTAACCAATATACTAAATATGTGTGTGTGTTTTGATGTGTATGTGTTGTAGTACTGCATGTATATTAGTATATATAGAATATGTTGTTAGATAAAATTCACGAAACAGAGTCTGATAAGATAAGACAATTTCCGAGGCGTGCAAATATGCACTGTCCTAAAGGATTTATTTTGTGTAATCCCCCAGGATCCAACGGAATTTTCGAACAACAAAAGGAACCAAAATCAGTAACCCAGCAAAAACCGAGAGGAAGAAGAAGGTTGATATGTGTTGTGTATCTGTTTTAGGAGCATAGAAGATCAAATATATGTACATCAATAAAATCCTCTCAACGGTAATACATAGGGAACAGGCCAGCGGCTATAGCCACCCTAAGGAGACAATAGATCGGCTACAGCTAGATAGGGAACAAATGGACGGCCACATAGCCACCCTATATTTTAACAGGTAGGCTAATAAATATGAATATCTGAAAATAAGGGGTAAGGAATTTTATGCAAGTTAAAATTTAAGGTAACTATGTTAAGGAAGAAAATAAAGTTTTCGGGTAAGGTTTTAAATCAACAAAATAAAAATAAATTTTAAGTTGCAAAACTAATCCGAGTCGCGACTATATCGCCCACGCGGGGGGGAGGGGAGGGGGGCAAATCGCCGATTTTACACTACAATCGGCAAATTTGGCCCAGCTCTTTATGTGCGCGAGGCCCCCTTAATCACTTGGCCCATTTTTTACTAAGCCCATATTGGTCTCCCACTAATAAAGTGAAGAAAATTTCATTACATATTCTATGTGGGATAAGTAAGTTCTTTTGAAACACTCCCATGTGTTCATTCCCATTTTATACAACAATCCCACACATGTTTCAAAAGAATGAGAAGAAAAAGTAGAGATATTTGCTGGGTTACTAAAGTGAGTGTAAATGTATCGCATCTGGTGTCTTTTGGACTATGAACCAGACCTAGAATGATAAGATATAAAGTACAGAGTTTTATTGAAGCTTGTAGCTTCTATGAACTAAGAACTCTTTATTGTAAGTTAAAATCTTACCAGTCACATTACACCTTCTCAAAATTTTGTTGTTCAATGCGGTTTTGCGCTAATAGGCCATGCGCGTGCCTGGAATTCATGAGTGCTCTAGAGATATGCCAAAATCTCATAGGAGCGGCCTCACTCCACACTCATATAGGTGAATCTCATCAAGTATATTTTGCAATTAAATATACCACCCTTAAGGGATATGAAATTCATTAAGAGCTTAACATCTCATCCTCACATAATTGCAATCTAGCACTTCTCACACCATATGAAGGGACAATTAATTATTGTGCTAGTAGAATTAGCAAGTGACTTGTTATTGCCCATATGAACCTCATTCATGGGATCTCCAATCACAAAGGTAGGGTTTCTATCACTGTTAATTTTTCAAGTTGGCTTAAGTCCCATTCCCCTCGATGTTTCATTAATTAATTTTCTCCCCAATGGTTTAGTCAGAGGATCGGCCAAATTCAATTCTGACTTCACATAATCAATTGATATAACTCCATCATTTAACAACTGTTTAACCACATTATGTCTCAAACGAATATGTCTATTGTTACCATTAAAGGTTTTATTCTTCGAAATTGCAATTGCAGCTTGACAATCACAATGCATAGACACTGAAGGTATTGGTTTTGAACCTAATGGAATATCTGCTAAGAAGTTTCTCAACCACTCAGCCTCATTGCCAGCTAACTCCAAGGCAACAAACTCAGACTCCATGGTAGACTTTGCTATGATAGTTTGTTTAGCTGACTTCCAAGCAATTGTACCCCCACCAAGAGTGAATATGTAACCACTAGTGGATTTTATTTCATCTGGAATCAGAGATCCATTCGCATCATGTATCCTTCAAGTACAAGGAGAATATCCACTATACATGATACCATAGTTCATGGTACCTTTTAAATATCTCATTAGTCTGACTATTGAGTCCCAATGGTCACGATTGGGATTATGAGTTTATCTCGCTCAATCTACACACACGTAAGCTATGTCGAAGCGAGAGAAGTTCATTAAATGCAACAGACTCCCAATAACTGCGTGCATATTCATATTGAGCCACAAGGATCACCTAAAATTTTCTTTAATTGAGTGTTAGCATCATAAAGTGAGTACTCATTTGGTTTGACGTCAAAATGTCCATACTTCTTGAGAAGTTTTTCAACATAATGTTCTTGTGACAACATTATGCCATTACCACTCTTTATAATTTTAACACCCAATATCACTTTTGCTTCCCCCATATCTTTCATATCAAATTTAGAAGCAAGAAATTCTTTTGATTTATATATTAAATCAATTTTAGTGCCAAATATAAGCATGTCATCCACATACAAGCAAATAATTATGCACTCATCATCAACAAGTTTTGTATAAACACATCTATCTACTCTAACAGAAGTAAAACCATCAGACAACAAAACTTGATCAAATTTCTCATGCCCGCTTAGGTGCTTGTTTTAAACCATATAAAGATTTAAGTAATTTACAAACTTTGTTTTCTTTTCCAGAAACAACACATCCTTCTGGTTGTACCATATAAATTTCATCTTCTAAATCACCATTCAAGAAAGCAGTTTTTACATCCATTTGGTGAATAAAAAGTTTATGGATAGAAGCCAGAGCAATCAAAACTCGAATAGAAGAAATTCTAGTAACTGGTGCAAAAGTATCAAAATAATCCACATTTTGTTTTTGAGTAAAGCCTTTAGCAACCAGTCTAGCTTTATATTTTTCAATCATTCCATCTGGATTATATTTTTTCTTAAAGATCCATTTGCAACCTATAGGTCTAGCTCCAGGTGGCAAATCAACCAAAGTCCAAGTTTTGTTTTGTTCAATAGAATCAATTTCAGTTTTGATGGCTTCTTTCCAATATAAAGAATCAGAAGATGAAATAGCTTCGGAAAATGTTAAAGGATCATTTTCTACAAGATATGTATAAAACTCATTTCCAAAAGAAGTTTCTTTCCTTTGTCTCTTACTCCTTCTTAACTCTTCAAAAGAGTTTTCAATATTATGTTCAATAGGAGCATAAGAAGTAGATTCAGCAGGTGCACGAGAAATTATCTCAGTTTTTAAAGGAAAAATATGCTCAAAGAATTCAACATTTTTTGTTTCAACAATTGTATTAACATCTAGCACATCACTTTTCAAAACAAGAAACCGATACGCAGCACTATGATCAACATAACCAATAAATAGACAATCAGATGTTTTAGAACCTATTTTTCTTCTCTTAGGATCAGGTAACATAACTTTTGCTAGACACCCCCACACTTTTAAATATTTTAGGTTAGGTAGATAACCTTTCCATAATTCATAAGGTGTCTTTCTGGTTTTCTTATAGGGAATTCTATTTTGTAAGTGACATGAAGATAATATAGCTTCACCCCAAAGATTATCAGCAACACCTGAACTAATGAGCATAGCATTCATCATTTCTTTTAAAGTTCTATTTTTTCGTTCAGCACACCATTTGATTCGGGTGAATATGGAGGAGTGACTTCATGAATTATTCCTTCTTTCTCACAAAATTCATTAAATAAAATATATTCGCCACCTCTATCTGATCTAACTCTTTTAATCTTCTTATCTAGTTGATTTTCAACCTCCGATTTGTACAATCGAAACATGTTAAAAGCTTCGTCTTTATTTCTAAGCAAATATACCTTAGTGTATCTATAGTAGTCATCTATAAAAGTCACATAATAGTTTTTACCACCTCGAGTCATGGTTTGTTTCAAGTCTCCTAAGTCGGTATGAATTAGACTAAGCAATTCAGATTCTCGATGTACCGAAAAACAAGTTTTCTTAGTCAATTTAGCTTCACAACATATTTCGCATTTATTCAGACACGTATTATTGATTCCCGAAATTAAACCAAGTGATTGCATTTTACGAATATAACTCATACTAACATGTCCTAATCTAGCATGCCATAAATCAATAGAATCTATCATATAAGCGAAGAAGAAGATGCGTTTTATTAATAACATCGAAACATTGAGTACAAAAGGACCTCGATTACAATAGCCTTTGCCCACAAGGACATTATTTTTTGTCATTACAATCTTGTCAGATTCAAATGACACTTTAACTCCACCTTTCCTAACAAGGAAACAAACCAAGTTTGCCCTAATAGTAGGCACATGAAGTACTTCATTGAGAGCCAAGGTCTTGCGGATGTGAGTTTCAACATAACTTTGCCTTTACAAGAACATGCGATTCGAGAGTCCCCGAGATACACATGTTTTTCTCCATCTCCCACAGTAATGTAGGACATAAAGGCTTCTCTATTTGCACAAATGTGCCTGGTAGCCCCAGAGTCTACCACCCATTCTTTCACATCGGCCACAAGATTAATTTGAGAAACCACCGCAGCAACAATATCATCCCCTTCAACCAAATTTGCATTTGGCTTTGGAGAATTTCCATTTCGATTTTGAGGGTTGCCATCTTTCTTTCTATGTTTGCACTGATGTGCATGATGACCCGGCCTCCCACAAATGTAACAGTTTCCTTTCTTTTTAAAGTTGGTGGAGTTATTCACTTTAGGTCTGTAATCAGTCTGATTAAAATTTTTAACATTCTTGTTATTAAAATTACCTTGCACCATGTTTGCAGTTGTAGCTAATTCCTTTCCTTTGCTCACTTTGAGTTCCCTCCGGTTGGTATCTTCAATTATAATATGGGTAATTAGGTCAGCAAGAGATAGTTGTTTGTGTTTGTATTTTAATTGCTGCTTGTAGTCTTTCCACGAGCTTGGCAACTTTTCGATCAGTAAACCAGCTACGAATTCCTCTTGTAGGGTGATATTTTCAGTCTTTAAATCCTCCAGTAGCTTGTGGTACTCGTTGATCTGCATTTTGATATCCTTGCCATTCTCCATTTCCCATTCGTAAAAATTTCCGATGACGAACTTCTGTTTTCCAGTATCTTCGGCAATATATTTCAAATACATAGACTCCCAAATATCCCTGGCCTCCTTGTAAGAACAGTAGACATCAAACAAATCATTAGTAAGAGTGCTAATAATTGTATGTCTACAAACCTTGTTAGCATAAATCCACATCTCCATTTCCTTTGGATCATCAGAAGGTTGAGGCTTGCTTTGTGTCAGTACATTAGCAACACCGTGCATGTCTAGGATGGAAAATATCCGCTCCTGCCAACGTCTGTAATTTTGACCACTAAACATTTTGATTTTGGAGATGTCTGGAAATGGCTTGGAGTACGGGAACGTCGGCGTATGCGGAGCAACTGGAAGAAGGACTGGTGCAGTGACATTCAGAACAGGTGCAGGGATATTATTCAGAAGAGGTGCGTTGAGTTGGTCAGCATTATTATCAAGCTCCATGATAAATCCTTTAGAATGTTAGATAAAATTCACGAAACAGAGTCTGATAAGATAAGACAATTTCCGAGGCATGCAAATATGCACTGTCCTAAAGGATTTATTTTGTGTAATCCCCCAGGATCCAACGAAATTTTCGAACAACAAAAGGAACCAAAATCAGTAACCCAGCAAAAACCGAGAGGAAGAAGAAGGTTGATATGTGTTGTGTATCTGTTTTAGGAGCATAGAAGATCAAATATATGTACAACAACAAAATGCTCTCAACGGTAATACACAGGGAATAGGCCAGCGGCTATAGCCACCCTAAGGAGACAATAGATCGGCTACAGCTAGATAGGGAACAAATGGACGGCCACATAGCCACCCTATATTATAACAGGTAGGCTAATAAATATGAATATCTGAAAATAAGGGGCTAAGGAATTTTATGCAAGTTAAAATTTAAGGTAACTATGTTAAGGAAGAAAATAAGGTTTTCGGGTAAGGTTTTAAATCAGCAAAATAAAAATAAATTTTAAGTTGTAAAACTAATCTGAGTCGCGACTATATCGCCCGCGTAGGGGGGGGCAAATCGCCGATTTTACACTACAATCGGCAAATTTGGCCCAGCTCTTTATGTGCGCGAGGCCTCCTTAATCACTTGGCCCATTTTTTACTAATCCCATATTGGTCTCCCACTAATAAAGTGAAGAAAACTTCATTACATATTCTATGTGGGATAAGAAAGTTCTTTTGAAACACTCCCATGTGTTCATTCCCATTTTATACAACATATGTGTGGGGGGGGGCTGCATGTGTATGTGTATTTTGCTGTATGTGTGTGTGTTGCAGATTGTGTGTGTGTTTATGGTGTTAATGTGTGTGTGTTTGTCATGTTAATGTGTGTGTGTGTGGCGTGTATATGTGTGTATGTGTAGACGTGTGTGTGTTTATTAAGTGTGTGCAAATTGAAGGAATAGTACAGACATGAAATGGGGGTTGGGCAAGGACTTCTTTTTGGAAATTTGATAGAAGATGAGACTAGATTGCAATTTGAAACTTTTAATTTAGTCCACTAACTTTTCAATTAAGTCTTATTTCAAAGTTTCTGGAGTATTTTCAATTTAGCACCAAGCATTTTTAATTTAGTCCAAATGTTTATTTAATTTTTCAGATTTTCAAAGTTAACCCCTATAATTTAATTAGGCTTTCTGTAATTTTTAACTTTGACTCTACAAGTTTTTTAATTCAGTCTAAGAACTTAAATTTGACTTTTTGACTTCTTTCAATTTAGCCCCAAAACTTATATTTTTAATCAAATTTTACATACTAAAAGCCCCGGGTTATTTTATAAGTATAGTTATTTTAATTAGAAGCTATTACTTAATCTCTAGCCTAAATCATGTTAAATTTATATTGTAGGCGATGAAGAATCGTACAATTAAGACTTCTACTTTTGAGCAGTTTGTGCATCTATTTTTATTTGCTTATTGAGGTAGGGATTCTTATCACATTTTATGTGTATATTTCATTGCCCTTGTTAAATGCTTAAACTGTTCAATTATGTGAATTACGCATTTTAAATGGTTAAATGCTATGAATAATTATGTGAATTATATGCTTTCGATGTATTACATGATATGCATAATTATGTGAACTATATGCTTTCAATGTGCTATATGATATGATTAATTTTTATGAATTACATGTTTTCATTATAATGTACGTTATGATATGGGAAAGGAAAATATGTCATTCGTGCCACGGGAAAGTAAAATTTTTGGCCACGTGCCACGGGAAAGGAAAATATGGCATTCGTGCCTACGGGAAAGGTTATGTGCTATTTGGCTTATGTCAACGGGAAAGGTTATGTGTTAATTTATGTAATTGTGCACTTTTCGTATTTAGCTTGGACAATTTTTATCCCTACTGAGTATGTGATTACTCACTCCCTAAATTCAAACTCTTTTCAGATCGTACGGATGGATGCATTGCAGATGTGGAGGAATAGCCGATGATTTCACTTTTAATTATTTAAACTTCAAAAACTATGAACTCGTTTTAAATTTCGAACAATTGTGATGTACTATTTTCTTTTAATTTATTTCAAAGTGTTTGGAGTGAATTTTTATTTTTAGCAAATACTCTATAATTATTTCTTAAGACTTAAAGTATTCTCATTATCGTTTCCGTTAAACTTTTCATTTATCTGTTTATTTTAAAAAAAAAATTATACGCATTTTCTTTACAATTTTAGTAACGCTAAAAATGCACTTAAAAATGGGGCGTTACAATGGATGAGTAAGCAAATTCATTAAGTTCAGACTTGATTTCAACAATATCATTATCAATATATTTTTATTCAATAGCTTTAAAATATTTATGTTGAATTAAAATACCTTTCATTTTCTGTTGTCAGATTGAAAAATCAGATTTCCCATTAAAGGGTTTCATGTGATAACCAGAAGTACCAACCATAATCATAGATAATGCATAGAGCATATCACACAGATGCAAGAAGCACAAGAGACCAGCAATTATCACAATAATATAGCAGAAGCAATCAAGAAATAACCACACAGAGTCCATCACTAAGCAACATATATCACAAAGAATCAAGGATGGACCACATAGAGTCCAACACTAAGCACACATCAACTATCATCATAACATTTTCTACTTATATCCAATCACACTCTCAAAGATCAATTTCATTTTCCAAAATTAAACTTTCACATTATTCTCTCCAAAAGTAGAAAAGGAAGAAACGAAAGGTTAAGCAATCACTACCTTAGGTTGTGATGGTTGTAAAAATTCTTTGCAAAACTTTCCTTCAGAAAATATTTTTGGCCCAACATGCATTTGCTTGTGAAAAATTTCCATACACTATTTACACATTCTCATTTTCTCAATTGTCAATCACATCAAATTGTTATTTTATTCAAAAAATCACTATCAACTATCATCATTACACAACCATATCATATATACAGTAGTTACTCTCTCTTATTTTTCAAATCACCAATCACATTCAATCACTATTTTACTTAAAAATCATCATACCAATTATTATCATTACATTTTCATCATACATCCATCTAATTACACTCTCAATAATGTTCACAACTTTTCACCATCCGCATTTCCCTTCTCAGATTAGTTTGATCGCAGACGATGGGTTACCAGAGAAGAGAGTTCCTCCTTCGGACACTTGCTTCTTTTTCTGATTGAAAGTAGCAAGTCACTCTACTACTGGTACAAAGGTCAGGTAGAAGGTTTCTTATCCAGCCCAACGTGCCCTTCAAGGCTAGCAATCGAGATTGGTGTATTGACTTATCATCAGTGAGTTTGTGATGAAGTCTTTTCTGAATAAATAAAGAAATGAGAAGGATTTCTACCATTCATTTGTTCTTCACTTGAAAAATAAAAATAAATGGAAAGAAAGGTCATCCAATCACAATTACCTTGTTGGTATTTATTTATATATAACAAAAATATAGTAAATCCAATACAACATCAGTAATATATGCAATAAACACTGTAAGTCATACATTATTATACTCAATACTCATGTACCATGTAGTTTTTTTTAACTACTAATTTGTGGTTACCCCCCAATTTTCTGAAATAAAATAAAAATACTATGTTGGGTGGCGTGGGCCATTTTGAAAGTTTATTGAACGAAAATATTTGATAAGTAAAATATTCTTTTTAGAATTTTAAAGAGAATGTTGAAAAAATATAAAAGATGACAAGTGCATTTGTTTTGAAATTAATTAGATGCATCTTGCAAATAATATGTAGATTGCATTATTGTCTTTCTCTTCAATTGGATTATGTACATAATGTATCTTAATGAGAGTTCATGAACGAATTCAAAGTAATAAAGAGAAAAAGGTATAGATGTACAATGTTTTGCTCATATTTTAGTGAATCATATGTGATTAGTACTTGGCGGCAAACTGACAATAAAGAAAGTATGTCCGCATAGAGAAGGCAAAAAGTCCCAAACCAGATGAGTAATTTATGCCCCGATTATATCAACGGGGCAAGGATGGGTTTAGGTCACCTTATCTTGCACGCCCTGCCCCAACCCCGCTTTATTTATATATATAATTATATATTAAATATATTTTATATTTTATATTTTATATATATTACATACACAAATATTATTTTTAATAAGAATATCATCTTATATTCATTTCTTTAATATATTTGATTGAAAAGTGTTAAAAATATAACACATAAATTTAACGAAATATATATATATATATTATTATTAATATATCAATTGAGAAAAAGTAATAAGAGACTACCACAAGCTTGTAGCTCAAGTGGTATCGCTCGCTCTTTGTAAGGATATTGATCGAGATTCGAACCCGGTATCTTTCAGTTTTTTTGAAATTATCACCTCTCCTCCAACCAGTACTCCCAACTTATTAAAAACAAAAAAGTAATAAGAGACTTATAAATTGAGAAAAAGTAACTACTAAAAAATTAAATTAGATGCATCTCTTTCCATTCAACCGTATTCAATACCTAACAAAATTTAAAGAGACTTCATGAACAAATTCAAAGTAATAAGAAAAAGGTACATAAGTACAATGTTAGCTCAAAATTTAGTTAATCATTAATTTAATCATAATGCCGCCTAATAATAGGGTAAGTAGATGTTGCCCAAGTGGATAGTGTCCAATGAAATTAATGATTGATATGGAAGAGGGAAAGTGGAGAGCCTCGGATATACAGCAAATGTTTGACAGAAGGGACGCGGAGCGGATTATGAGCATCCATATTAGTAGTCGACTACCACCGGATAAACGTATTTGGCTTCACACCAAATCGGGTTTATTTACGGTGAGGTCCGCCTATTATTGGAGCAAAAATAAAGCAGACGAGCAATGTACGAAAAATGCCTCTTCGAGTTGTAAGAACACGGCCTGGAAACAAATGTGGAAGCTTCGAATTATCCCGAAAGTGAAGCATTTCTTATGGAGAGCTTGCAACGAATCCCTGCCCACGAAGAACGGATTGGCTAGACGAGGACTACAGATTGACACCGTTTGTGAGCTATGTGGCGAAGCGAATGAATCCACCACCCATTTATTCCTGGAATGTCAGGCCACTCTCCCGATTTGGTACTTGAGCACACTCCGATTGGATCTCCGCAACCAGGCATATGGCTCTTTTAAGAACTTCTTATGGACAATGCTACATAAACAATCTGTGGAGTATGTGGAAATGCTGAGCTTAATAGCATGGAGGATATGGTTAGCTCGAAATAAGTGGTGTATGGAGAAAAAGAAGTTTGATATCATAAGAATTTTAGATGGAGCCCAATTAATGTTAATGGAGATGCACAAGACTTCCAAATCCTCTAAGAGTGAGAGTAGAGCAGCAGCAAGAACTCGTTGGACACCCCCACCAATTGGAATTTTAAAGATGAATTCTGATGTTGCAAAATTCAATGATGGGACGGTGGGTTATGGGTTTGTGATTAGAGATCATTCAGGGGATGTTTTATTGGCCGGAACTCGTCGCGAACAGAGAGATGGAAGTAGTACAGCAATGGAGGGATTAGCTATAATATTTGCTATTCGGAGTGCACTCGAAGCGGGCTTCATGGAGTTCCAAATCGAAAGTGATTCTAAATGCCTTATTGATAGCATACAGGGGAAAGGGGGCACTGAATGTAGCTCTGAAGTGGTTGTTGGGGACGTGAGACACTTTGCCAAAGCTGCCAATTGCAAAGAAATTTTCATGTTTATAGGGAGGCTAATCGATTAGCTCATGCTCTAGCACACTTCCCACGTGAGATTGATGCCAGTTTATTTTGGATTGAGGAGCTTCCTAATAGTATGGAGGAACTCCGAATTAAGGATATGTATTTATCTTCAAACAATGATTAATAAAATTGCATTTTCCTTCTCAAAAAAAAAAAAAAAAAATCACGAGAGTTGGGTACTACTATTGGCGTAGTTTTTTTCAAAAATTTAATAGGTATTTTTTTTTAGAATTTTGTTTATTTAATATTTATATGTTTTTTTTTTTTAGTTTTTATTTGGTTTCATCCCAATTTTGCGCTGCCAATTATTTTCTGGCTACCCCATTGGCACTACCAATGTTAGCATATCTCATTACCCCTAATCCTAGCAGAGTGGACATCATGAAACAAAGAAAGCGTGTCCCTGACTCCACGGCACGCCCGGACGGAAGCGGAAGTTAGTTAAAGCAGAAAGATAAAAGGAAGCGGAACCCATGACTCCCTCTCACTTTGAGATTTCCAGTAATGGCAGTGGGAGACGGCGGCGTTTTTTATTCCATTGTGCAGGTGCCGTACAACGCTACCGTCCGCCTCATGCTCCTTTCGCTCGAGCGCAACTTGCTGCCTGACACTATTGTACGCCGCCTCATTAGACTTTGGGATGCGGATTGTTGACGTAAGAAAAATATTAATCGCAGACTAAAGACTACTGAATGCTGTGAATGCTGTTTTTGCTTTTCTGTTGGTGTCTTTCAAAAGGTTTTTTGTTTTTTTTCCGTTTAGATACACTATTAGGGCGTCACCACTAGTGCTTTTTTGGGGCGGTTTGTTGAGTGAAAAAGCATTGCAAAAAATGAAATAGAGGATCTGGATTGAGAAGACCCGTTTGTATCGGAATTTATCGTCCCATATAAAAATGGAAAACAAAATATTTAAACACTCAATCTGTCGTTGCCAACTTGCCATCTTCAAAAAATGGTATATCCTGCTCAAAACAGGTCACGTAACCATCAAATTAGGTCAGGTAGAAAGATAAAAGGAAGCGGAACCCATGGCTCCCTTTCACTTCGAGATCTCCGGTAATGGCGGCTATTAACGGCGGTGTCGTGGATTCCGTTGTGCAGGTGCCGTACAATGCTACCGTCCGACTCATGCTCGTTCAGCGCAACTTGCTGCCTGACACCGTTGTGCGGCGACTCACGAGACTTCTGCTCGCCAGTCGCCTCCGCTCCGGTTACCGATCCTCGGCCGACATCCAGTTGTCCGATCTTCTCCACTTCGTGGATTGTACGTTACTAAGGCCATCTCCAACCCAAAATTCTATTTTAGTGCAGTTTTTGCACTAAAATAGTGCAATTTCTGCACCAAACTTAAAATCCATCTTCAACCCATCTACTTCAAATTTTGCACTAAAAGGAATATACCTTGAATATTCTTTATTATTTCAATACAAAAACTATTTTATTAATACCAACTATTTTTAACATAGTATTATAAATTCATATTTAGTAATTAAAAATATATTTTTTATTATAACTAATCTATAATAATATATTAAACAAATAATTTAAACAATTAATAACAAGATTTAAATAGAGAAAAAATATGGCATTCAGGTAGATAAAATTACAAAATACTAATTAATAATACAACCAAAATAAACAACTAAATTACATATTCATAGTTATTTAATTCTCAGAAGGATTCAAGTTTGATCATGTATGGCCTCTTCTGAAGGATATTGAAAAATTTGCAGCAACAGTTGGTGGGACCTCATCACAATCAGATACACAACTGCCAGAGTCTCCCATACCGGTATCTCCAGGATTATCTTCATTTTCTATCAACTTAAGTGACGACAGTGCTAGTCCTTCATCAGAACGACCTATTGGAGTTAAAAAGGCTAAACTGAAGAGGAAAAAAGATGATCAAAATTTAGTAGTTGCAAATGAGATGAAAGATGAAACTCAAAAACTTGTGGCTTTATTAACAAATAAATCCACGGATCGACAACAAAATTATGAAATTGAAATGAAGAGACTACAGGTGGCTGAACAACGAGAAGACAATAAAATTTTATTGAAAGACTTGAATTCTATTTCTAATCCCCAATTACGGGAGTATTTTGAAAATGAACAAGAGAGGATTCTGCTGAAAATGGCTCAAAAACAACACTTGGGATCTCCTAATACATCGTCTTCCTTTGGGCAGTATTTTCAAGACATTGGAGGATCCGGAGCTGATCTACCAGATTATTAAGAATGGTCTTTTATTAGTTAATGTGTTTTTATTTATTAATATCTGCTTTATTTTATAATGTATGTTCTATGAGTTTATGTTAATGTAATGTAGTTCTTGTTTTTATCTCTTAATTGTCTTTTAAATATTTTTTTAATTTACTGTTCAAATTTAAATTTAGTAATATTAAATATTTTTTATTAATAAATAAATAATACATACAAATTATAATCTATTTAGAAGTATACAACTCTTTAAAAATACATTTTATAACATATTCTAATATAATAAAATTAAACAAAAAATGAAAAAAATAAAATAAAAACCTACGCTATCCTACAGTGCTGCGTCAACAATGACGCAGCACTGTTCACTTCGTTAAATTGACGCAAGTTTTAGCGCCTGATTGGAGCTCAATTTCAGCTCTATTTTGGCATTTAACGTCTCGATTGGAGACGCCCTAAGCGTTGTCACTATAGTCTATTTACTTTTTGATTCAAATTTGCGCAGACTTGATTTTCAGCTTTGGGATGCGGATTGTTGACGTAAACATATTTCTGTCACGAAATCCTTTTGATGCTGTTTCTGCTTTTCAATTGGCGCGTTTCAAGGATTCCCCCCCCCCCCCCCTAAATTGACTATTAGATAGGGGTGACAACGGTTCCAAACCACAGAATCGGAACAATTGCCTCACAGTTTTCAAATTGGAACCCGATTCCTTCACGTTATTTGCTTACGAACTGATATAATATTAAGAAAGCTACTGTAAAACTGATTTGTAAATTGCATAGCCGAGGTATGAAAGCCTGATGCTGATGTTTCTGGAATGCAATTAAAAATTCATGAGTTTTTTTTACTGGTGTGTATAGCTAATAGCTTCTATACTAATGACTTTATTTTGCAGCTTTGAAAGAAATGCCAATAGCAATCAAGACAGAAAGGCCAAAGTCTCAACATTATGAAGTTCCGGCATCTTTCTTCAAGCTTGTCCTCGGAAAGCATCTAAAATACAGGCAACATTTCAGCAAATCCACAATTGATTGTTTCAAACATGCATTATATATTTCTTGAATATAAATAGTGCACGTACCTATGGTTTCAAGATTAATGGAAAAATTGGTAATGTAACCTTGGGTGGTGGCATTTTAGAACTTTTGTTTTTTCATCTGCAATTTAAGACTTTAATTTAGAAAATTCGGCACATTGATGACATTTTTGTTAAGGAAATAAAAATTTGACTAGATTGCTTATGTGGCTGCCACTTCATCACTCTAAATTGGTGGCTTTCAATTTCTTGTAAAATCGCTAATTAAGTTATTTTTGAATTTGATAATATCAACTAATAAACATATGAAAAGGCCATTACATATGTGTCTCAGTAAGCAACCAAATTAACAATTTATCTGGAAAATTTAAAATCCGTAATTTGGGATGGTGAGGTGGCAACCACTCTAGTAATCCAACCAATTTTCGAATTTTCCAGCCAAAATTGTCATCAGTGTGCCAATTTTGTTTTTTTTTAAATTAAATTCCTAAATTACAAATTGAAAAAATAAAAGTCCTAAAATGTCACGACCAAAATTTTGCAATTAAGCTTATCGTTCGCAACATCTGGAAACCTATTGACTATTACGGCATTTTGCAGTTGCTGCTTTTTTCCAGACAAATCAAGCACATTAGAGGATGCTGAGAAGGCAATGCTAGAGTTATATTGTGAGAGGTCACAGATAAAAGATGGTCACTCTGTTCTTGATGTTGGTTGTGGTTGGGGATCTCTTTCTCTATACATAGCACAGAAATACCCCAATTGCTGGATTACAGGGATTTGCAATTCCATAACCCAAAAAGCACATATTGACGAGCAGTGCCGGTACTTTCTATAATCTTTCTTCTTTTATATACAAGCCTTTGTTGGTTTTTGGTGTCAAAATAGAAGAACGGGTTTTAGTCCCACATAGGTTGGGAAAGAAAAGGGATGGGAGCCTTAAGGCTATTTAAGGAACCCATGTGTTTTGATTTCAACTGCACCAATCAAATACACTATAATCTTTGTATTTTGATTCTTCTAAATTCTTTTCTTGTATTCTTTTGTAGAATTGGGAGAAAGGTGTGAGTTAGTCAAAGATTTGTAATAGTGTGGGAGTATTGGAGTTGGGAGTCGGGAGAGAGAATTTCTGTGTGATTGTATAAATTTTTCATACAGTAGAATTGCTCTGCGGGTCATGGTTTTTCTCCGGTTTTGGAGTTTCCACGTAAATCTTGTGTTGTGGTTTGTTGTTATTTTATTTCTCAATTATTTTTGCTTGTCCCTAGGAATGAATGGGGATCGTTTTTCCCAACAAATGGTATCAGAGCTCGGGCCGGGTCTCTTGAAATTCTGAGTATGCTCTGTGGCTGCAGCTTTGTCTGATCTTCCACATCAGAAAAGATTTCTTGAGAGGTAGGTTCCGGGGGTCTCTTAAAGTTCTTAGTATGCTCTGTGGTTGCAGCGTTGTCTGATCTTCCACATCATAAAAGATTTTTGAGGCGGGTATTCATTAGGTTAGGGGTGTATAAGCAGGTATGTCAAAGTTTTCAAATTCAATGAAGTTTGACGTGGAGAAGTTTGATGGAAGAATCAACTTTGGCTTGTGGCAAGTACAAGTCAAAGATGTGATGATACAATCCGGATTACACAAGGCACTGAAAGGAAGGTCGAGGTTGGGCGGTTCTACCAAGTCGGATGGTCTTTGGCCGAATCGAATCGAGCGGAGCATCGACAAAGATTCGCAAAGACTAGTATGAGTGATGAAGATTGGGAGGATCTGGATTTGAGGGTCGCAAGCACAATACGTCGTGTTTGGCTAAGAATGTTCTTGCAAATGTGCATGGGATTTCAAATGCTAAGGAGTTATGGGTTCAAACTTGAGGCTTTGTACCAAGCAAAGGGCATTTCAAATCGGTTGTACTTGAAGGAGCGATTTCACACATCTGCGGATGAACGAAGGATCTAAAATCTCAGATCATTTGAGTACACTCAATGGCATCATCTCAGAGCTAGAGGCAATTGGAGTGAAAATCGAAGATGAGGATAAGGCGTTACGACTCATCTTGTCTCTTCCCCATTCCTATGAGCACATGAAGCCGATTTTGATGTATGGGAAGGAAACTTTAATTTTTGCGGAAGTCACAGGTAAACTTCTTTTTGAAGAGAGAAGGCTAATGAGTGATGGGCGAACTTCCACATAAAATTCGGTAGCGGTGGCAGTAAGTAAAGGGAGGAAGAAAGACTCCAAGAATGTTGTTTGTTGGAAATGCGGAGAACCTGGGCATACAAAGCGTAATTGTCAAGGTGGAGCAGTGCGGCAAATAGCTCGAATCAAAGGCTAACATTGTGATTGATGAAGATTTTCTCTGAGGAGAAAATGTGCATCCTTATGGCATGTGTTTAGTTGTCATGAAAAAGGATGTGATGGTGTTAGCAGGTCCTCAAGTTTACACATAGGCATTGACTTGGCATGGATGCGGGGTGTGTGGTGGATGTTATGTCGATGGTGAAGGACTTCTAGGAGAGCCAAGAGCTAGAAGTTGCACCATGGATTTTTAGCGGGGTTTTTCGACATGTGCCGATTGAAATTCTTAGAATGGTTTATTCTAAGTGGTCTACTTATATGGTGGAGTAGGATTCTCTGGTTTGAGAATGATGGTTCTCGGGTTGAGAATCATGGAGTTTCTTTTATTTTGTCAAGGTGGAGTTTGTTGGTTTTTGGTGTCAAAATAGAAGAAGGGGTTTTTGTCCCACATAGGTTGGGAAACAAAAGGGATGGGAGCCTTAAGGCTATTTAAGGAACCCATGTGTTTTGATTTCAAGTGCACCAATCAAATACACTATAATCTTTGTATTTTGATTCTTCTAAATTCCTTTCTTGTATTCTTTTGTAGAATTGGGAGAAAGGTGTGAGTTAGTCAAAGATTTATAATAGTGTGGGAGTATTGGAGTCGGGAGTCGGGAGAGAGAATTTATGTGTGAATGTATAAATTTTTCATACAGTAGAATTGCTCTGCGGGTCGTGGTTTTTCTCCGGTTTTGGAGTTTCCACGTAAATCTTGTGTTGTGGTTTGTTGTTATTTTATTTCTCAATTATTTTTGCTTGTCCCTAGGAATGAATGAGGATCGTTTTTCCCAACAGCCTTAACATCCACATACATACCTTAGCATATAACTGTTTTTGAAAATGTTGCTGGCTTTTAAGAAAATGACTGGATATATGCGGGACATAAAAGAAGTCGAGACTAGAATTGGGTTCTTTCTGTCTCTAAAATACGACTTACGTTCTTAAGCTAGTAGCATTTAAAAACTTAAGAACATAACGAACAAAGTTTTGAATACTTTCAACTTTGTCTCTAAAATAGAGACTTATTAGTTCGAATTTCAGACATTAGAGGAGGATATTTATAAGATTTTAAGTACTCTATGGAAGTCGACATGTCTTTATAGCATTATAGCAATTGATGGTCCGCGCGTATATTGGACTGAACCCAGTAGCATGTAGGTCATCCCTCCTATAAAAGCTTTGGTGCCCCAAGAGCACAAACCGGTTACTCCAACTTGGACTTTATAAGGAATACACTTTTTGGCTTTTTATCCCATGTGGGATCCCCACTCCACCACCATATTTTTTAATTTCCATAACATTATTATATTTTAAGTGACCAAATTGTTGCATTAATTTCTCATTAACCCGAAATTGGTTTTGAGAAATTTAAAATGCTAATCCCATCTACTCAGTAGACTTTGATTATCTATTTTATTTTCGTTTCCCTCAGTGGAAACCACTCAAATATTTGGTCCAAAATGGATCGAAACCCACATATACAAAATCAAATTCCAACAATAATTTATGTAACAATCAGAAAAAATCAGTCTAACAACACCTGTTCTTCCTAGCAGGGAACTTCAGCTGCAGAATATGAAGATCATTGTTGCTGATATCAGTACATTTGATATGGAAGCTTCCTATGACAGAATAATTTTGATTGGAATGTTTGAGGTGGTGAATATTCACTTAATTCCAACATATAAATTATTGTTTTCCAGGCTCATGAATTTTCTTTTTTACTCGAAAACAACATATGAAAAACTATCAGGATCTTCTCAAGAAGATATCCAGGTGGATGAAATCAGATGGACTTCTATTTGTCCAGCATTTTTGCCATAAAACATTAGCTTACCACTTTGAGGTAATCATATACCAATATACTCTCTGGCTTCTTCACTTTCCATAAAACATCATTTTAAGTGTTCCGACTAAATTTTTTATAGCTAGATTGAGTCTTTTGGTACTTAACTTATCAGGATGTGAGCGATGATGATTGGATCACTAGATACTTCTTTACTGGAGGTACAATGCCCTCGGCCAACCTGCTCCTGTATTTTCAGGTGAGCTGCCCTATTGGAGTTATCGTTTTCAGATGGTAACGAAGGATAGTATAAAGAATGGTCTTCTTATATTCTCCCATTCTTTTATCCCATTGTCCATCCATAAGACCGGCACATTGCCGCATTTGGTTACCAAAATTTACCTGAAAATGATGCACACGATGGCGAAACATGACACATAATTAAGAGAAAAAGTGAGTAAAGAAAATAGGTATGATCTCTCAAAGGGGAAAAAAAACTCACATCTTGTTCAATGCATATTTTTAACATTTAATTTCCCTGGCGTGGATTAGTGGACCTTTTCTAGATGCAAGTTATGATTTCAAAATGCAAGTTAAAACAGAGTAATATATTTTCCAGAAAGGCTTTAATTTCATACAATTGGATCTTGTGATGTCTTTGATGTAGGATGATGTGTCTATAGTTAATCATTGGCTTGTGAACGGCAAGCATTATGCACAGACAAGGTAAGGCTGTGTGTGAACTATAAAATATCATCATCTAACTATACATATGGGATTGGAAAAATCTAACCAAATAACTTTGCTTGCAGCGAAGAATGGCTTAAGAGAATGGACCATAACTTGAGTTCCGTGAAGCCGATAATGGAACTCACTTATGGCGAAGATTCAGCTGTCAAGTGGACAGCCTACTGGAGAACATTTTTCATTGCAGTTGCAGAATTATTTGGCTACAACAATGGAGACGAATGGATGATCGCACAACTCCTTTTCAAGAAGAAATAAAAAGCTAAATAAAAATCTGCCCATTGACCCATTTGGTCCAAACAATCGGCATGTAATAATAGTTGATGAATGCTTGTGCATACAAGATGATGTCATAATTATGCACGTGTCATCCATCCAATACTGTTGAATATGAAGTGAAAAAAAAAATTCTGTTAACTGTCATATTATGATTACCCATTTTGGAAAGAACTAAAAAGGAAAAAAAAATCCCATTCTATGTGGTGGCAAAACAAAATGCCGAATTGACCTAAGCAAATGGACTCATTGACAAGACTCTTCTCATTTCAAATTTATGATTACTAGTGACAACAAGGCCCTAAATGTTTCCAAGTAGAAATGAGCCCATTCAATTATTATTGTTCTTGGTTCTCCATGCTATCTTTAATGGCTTTGACTACCCGAATTCTCTAATGACTGGATTCGAAATTCTTTATTGGGCTAAAGTCTAAACTGTCACTGTAGCAATTATCTGGAATGAAGGCCCCAAGTAAATCTACAACTAATACTTCTGTCTCTAATTGAATTCTTGATTTTAGACTGATGTAGGATTTTATAGTTGGGGGCGAAACTACAGTTGGGGGAATAAAACACTGTAACACAAATTTTTATTGTTTTAATTTGATCTTTTCTAAACTTGAACTTGATTTTGAATAATGTTAATTCTAGGGTTTGAAAGCTTAATCCCGAATCAAACGTGATATATTTGATGATATATGAGAACTTTTTGGTGGAATTGTCTCTTTGATCTTTCTCGAAGATGAACTTGATATTTAATAACGTTAACTCGAGGGCGTGAAAGCTTATTCCCGAATCAGACGCCGTGATTTGAGTAGACTCCGCGATGAACGCCTTGAATTTGGCCTTGAACACCATGAATCTCCTCGCGAATGACCCCTATTTATACTTGTAGAAGATCAGGGGCTCTTTGATAACTCATATGGTGAAGACTTTGATTTGATTGGTCAATCAATATTTGATATTTATCTATCTCTTTAATCACAACATGTGATAATTATAAAAAGAGATAAATATCACTTCAATATCTTATCAAGATAAATGATAATCTCTAAAGATTTGAGATAACTATCAAGATAAGTCATGATCGCCAAAGATTGAGATCTGACACTTGTCAACCTTTAATTGGTCACAAAAATTACATGTGTACAAATGCCCCCTCGAGACTTGTTCACGTGCATTTGTTTCGACAAATGTGAAAAGTGAACTAGTCTCGAACTTTTTCACCCGATGGTCAACTCACAACATTTTGCTTTACTTGGATCATATGGAAGTTTAAAATTATATCAAGGAGTTCTTGAACTAGTAGACAATTTATTCTCATATCAAGGAGTTTTTGAATTTGAATTTGAGATATATTGATAGTTTACACTCGTATTAAAGAGTCATCAGTTTGACATATGTTGATAGTTTATACTCGTATCAATGAATCTTCATTTGGATTTGAGATATGTTGATAGTTTATACTCTTGTCAATGAGTCTTCAATTTGAATTTGAGATTTGTTGATAGTTTAAACTCGTATCAAGGAGACATCACTTAAATTTGAGATATGTTGATAGTTTATACTCGTATCGAGGAGTCTTCATTAAATTTGAGATATGAAGATAGTTTATACTCGTATCAATGAGTCTTCATTTGAATTTGATATATATTGATAGTTTATACTCGTATCAAGGAGTCTTCATTTGAATTGGACATATATTGATAGTTTATACTCGTATCAAGGAGTCTATTTGAATTTGAGATATATTGATAGTTTATACTCATATCAAGGTATAATCATTTGAATATGAGACATATTGATAGTTTATACTCGTATCAAGGAGTATTCAATTTGAACTTGGGATATCGACATTTTATACTCATGTCAAGGAGTGGAACTGATAGTTTATGCTCATATCGAGGAGCATTTGAACATAGCTTAATTTGCCAACTTTATATGGTTTATGCTCGCATCTAGGAGCGTTAAGAAGTTGAAGATGGCTCTACTTCATCATCATCACTGACACCACTTGGGCATTCTTGTTGGTCAAAGTTCAAACGTATCTCAGTGGTATATGCTCAAGTTGCTAACTCTTCAAAAGTTTTCGGCCTTATTCCTTGGAGTATGTAGCATAGGCTCCAATGCATTCCTTGAATGCACATCTCAATTATTGAAGTATCTGGTAATTGATCTTTGCATTTGAGGCTTAAGTCCCTCAAACGATTGATGTAGCCGATGACAGACTATTCCCTCAATTGACGTGAATTTGTGAGTTCAGTCATATTAATGGTTCGTCGTGTGCTATAGAAATGGTTGAGAAACTCGTGTTCCAGATGCTCCCAATTGTCAATCGATTTTTTCCCCAATCGGTGTACCAATCAAATGCACTTTCCTTCAAGGATCGGACGAATTGCTTCACTAAGTGATCTCCATAAGTCCCAGCATCATTGTACATTTCAATGAAGTGAGCCACATGCAGCTTTGGATTGCCGCTGCCATCAAATTGTTGGAACTTCGGAGGTTGATAAACATCAAACATCTTCAAATTGTCAATTTTCCGTATGTATGGCTTGGTGTAAGTTAGGGATAACTTGGAGCTTCCATCAAACTTTTCTTTAATAGTCTATATAATGACATCTTTGAGTTGGTCAACTGGAATTTGGTCATTAGATGAAACTTGCAACTCCTTTGTGGGAGAGTACTCATCTTTTTCTTTTGGTTGTTGCCTCATGGATGTCTCGACTTCATCATGTGCTTCAACTTGTTTGACCCTCACATGGCTTGTATCAATATTATCTACTTTGTTCATCAACTTCATGATTTGGGAGTTTCGATCTTGAACATGTTTTTGAGTCCCTCTCTGACTCTCATCAAACTTGCAAGTTGCTCTTCGAGTGAGTTAGTTTGACCACCACCATGGTCGCAACAGATTTCAAAGGTTGAGCTTGTATAATGTGCGTGCATGTCGAGCTGGCCCGACGATCCTTTATTTGTAGCTCCATATTTGCCACTTTGTTTCCATGCCTCTTTATTTGTTGGAGAAGTAAATCCATGCTTCGATGGCTCACTATCTTTCCTTGCCCCTTATGCTTGTATATTGGAGCAGTGACTTCGTAGTTCAGCTTGAAATGTCAACATATATGGACTTGGAATGGTTGCTTGTCTTCATTGATATTTGGACTTTATTTGTAGAGAGTAGATGAGAGGTAGAGATTGTTCCACTGGGCGTACCAAAAATATGTAACAAATTTTTTTATTGTTTCAGTTTGATCTTCTCCAAACTTGAATTTTATTTTGAATAACGTTAATTCGAGAACTTTTTGGTGAAATTGTCTATTTGATTTTCCTCCAAGATGAACTTGATATTTGATAATGTTAACTCGAGGGATTGAAAGCTTATTCCCGAATCAAACGCCGTGATTTGAGTAGACTCCGCGATAAATGCCTTGAATTTCGCCTTGAACACCGTGGATCTCCTTGAATTTGTTCTTCTTGACTTGAGAGAGTTTCCTCCACCGCCTTCTTTGTTTGGATTTTTTCTCTTTGAATTGTGATTTAATTCCTTGAGAATGACCCCTATTTATACTTGTAGATAAGGGGCTCTTTGATAACTCATATGGTGAAGACTTTGATTTGATTGGTCAGTCAATCATTGATATTTATCTATCTCTTTAGTCACAAGATGTGATAATTATAAAAAGAGATAAATATCATTTCAATATCTTATCAAGATAAGTGATAATCTCTAAAGATTTGAGATAACTATCAAGATAACTCATGATCGCTAAAGATTGAGATCTGACACTTGTCAACCTTTAACTAGTCATAAAAATTACATGTCTACAAACACATTTATAAATAATTTTGAGGGGAGTAGTTGCATATTAGGGCGCGACTGGATATGCTTTCATTGTGAAAATTTTCATTTTGCTAGATAATAGTGGTGAAAAATATTTCGAAAAAAAAAGATGAATTTTGATAGTGTGATTGGATGTGATATGAAAAAGTAATGATGAAAGTTTATTTGATTTAAAAATGGTAAAATAATGATTGAATATGATTGGTAGTTAGAAATGTGAGTGAGTGAATAGTGAAATTTGTGGGAAAATGTGTAATAATGATTAGTTTTTTTGTGAAAAAGTGTAGATATGATTGATAAGAGATAAAATAAGAAAAATTTAAAGTGAAAGAATAGTATGGCCTTGTATGGTTATGTTTCCATTAACCAATTCTAGTTTCTAGTGTTGGAAATAGAATTTTGAGAATTTATTGGTTTTCGTGTGAAAACTGGAATTATGTTTGGATGAGAGAATGAAAATGAGTTTTATATAGGTTTGAAAATGAGATTGTGTTTGGTTGAGTAGTTTTGAAATAGTAATTTATGTATATAATAATTTAAAAAGTTGATAGTGGTTGAAATTTTTAATTGTATATATAATATTATACTAGTGTGCTGACCCGTGCGATGCACGGAAGATGTAACGATGAGTTGAAATGATATGCTATTCATATGTTAATGATTTGTCGAATTATGTAATTTGAATGTATACAATTTCCAATTGTAATGAGCCAAAAAATAACAAAGATTACAAACGGCGTTTTCAAATTAAAACACTATTTGTACATATTACAAATTTTCGAATACTTCTTTATACACAACATTCATCGTTTGTTTATTTTTTGATTTGTCATCACCACAAACTAATATTTTCAAACCCTTACGATTCGTAACTCGGGAAACCGCAACGTATAAGTGGCCATGACTGAACACTGGATTCTTCAAGTACAAACTAACATTGGAGAGAATTGGCCTTGACTCTTGTTTATAGTCATGGCATAAGATACAATGAGAGGGAATTGCCTCCATTGGAACTTGAAGGGGATTATGAGATCCGACGGTGTCAATGTCATCCGCGGAATCAAAACTTTATTACCTGCATTGGTTCCCGTGAGAATTTTTGCCTCAAGTACATGTTTGGCAAGCCTCGTAATCACCAGCCTAGTGCCGTTACACAATCCATTTGAATGGTCCATATTTCTCAAGAGCATAACTGGAGTCCCGACCTTCAAATGCAACTCATGATTAGGAACCCCTGAACATTTTATCCCATTCAAAAATTCAGGAGTGTGCAGATCATGCAGGAAGTCAACATTAGCATCCGATTTACACGTGCTGTCAGAACTCAAATAGGTCTGGCCCTCCGATGAGTTTAAAGACGTCATATATTGATTTATAGATTTGACAACATTTAAGGTAGGAGCTAGTATAGCTCTTTCTTTCAAGTACGTCGGATCATCAATGGCGTCTTTAAACATTGATAAGTACTTTCTACAATAGTTGCAATCGGATCACCAAGATTCAAGCCGGATATCTTGGGTATATCAATCATGTCACAACCATCATTTGAACCTCCGATTGTTCCATCACAAATGCTTGCGATCCATTCTGAGAATTCGGCCAAATCTTTAAAATCACTGCTATCACCAAGGTTCTGAAGACGCATGTTCTTAGTCAGTTTAAGGACAGTGCAGTCCTTCCACAAATACGATGCGTTAATGGACGCATTAACAATATCTTGTCGGGTTCCCTTGGGAATAACATGCAAGATCTGTCTAAAATCCCCACCAAGGACAACGATTTTCCCTCCAAAAGGTTGTTTGATACATGTTTTTATCTTAATTTTGATGATTTTATTTTATCACCAAAACAATGTTTTTAAAGGTTGTCCAAATACTCCTAAATGATTTTAAAATGTTTTTAATATTTTCCGGAGTATTTTCTCAAAGTTTATTTTCGTCTAAATTGGACAACGCTTTTAAATGATTTTACGTTATTGGGTTTTCACTCTCAAACGATGTTTCTAAATGTTGTCCTAATACTTCCGATCGGTTTAAAATGTTTTTACTATATTTTCGGAGTATTTCTTGAGTTTTATTTTCGTCAAAAATTGGACAACATTTGCATCTCTGGTCGACCGGCCGCCTCTATAGGGCAACCCATACCGAAGATGTTTTTAGAAACAGAAAATGAGACGGAAAGAAAAACGAGCAGTCGACGGCCGCATCGCTGGCGTCGGCCGTCCGGTCGGCCGGTCGCAATGATCGGCCGACGGCACTGCAAGTGTGTTTCAAACGTAACGTTTTATCCTTGCAAAATCCATGAGGGGACCGGTTGGGGTGATGGTCGGCCGGTCGAGGTAGACGTCGACCGGTCGCCTGCGTGTTATTTTGCGCGTGTACTTTTTCCAACGTCTATTTCTCGTGCACCGGTCGCCCTATGTTTTGACAAAGAAAATTTCGACCGTTTGACAAACAGACAAACTTTCCTTAAATTGTGGGATTGATTTCTAACAGCTATATTCTTGATTTTAATTGTATTTTTTTCTGTAGATTTTCAATCCCCAAGAGGAGCCTATGCTTGATCAATCATCTCCTATAAATAGAGGAAGTTTTGGAGCAACCAATACAACAATTGAGATACAACACAACAAGATACACTTCAAGCAAACACTTGGTCTTTCATTGTCATTATTCTTGTTGTAAAATTGCCTAGCTTATCACTTTCACATCTTTGAGGTCTAGGCTATTCTTGATTACACTTGCACTCTATTGTATTATCAATTATCGAGTTGTAATCTTGAATTTGTGGTCGTCATTCAAACACAAGATATCCTTGTGAGTGTTCTTGTGGTAAGAACACACTTGGGTGAACTAGGTGTTAGGTGTAAGAAGATTGTGGTAATCTTCTTGTTGAGGTGTTGAAGAGTGTGGTGCTCTTCAAGGGTGAAGATTGTGGTAATCTTCACAAGGTGCCGTTGGAGATTGTGGTAATCTTCAAGGAGATTGTGGTAATCTCCAAAGGTGGTGTTGAAGAAGAGTGTGGTGCTCTTCAAAGTGTTGTAAGTTGAATTTGTATTAATTTTGGTAATTAATAAAATTCTTTTTCTTTTCGAAATCCATCCCTGATATCTTTGGGGTGGTAGAGGATTAGGCCCTAGGTGGGTTGAACCTCTTTATATCGACGTGTGTTGTTTACATTCCGCACCTTATTATTGTGTTTGAGCATTCGGTTTGAAAAAGAGGGCAAAAACATAAAGATGGAGATAATCTATTCACCCCCTCTCAGATTATCGTAGTCGCTGACTTACAAGTGGTATCAAAGCCAAACTCTTTGGCAAGCTCGTTTCACATCGCGAGTGAAGAGAAACGATCGACGGCTACTGAACGAAGCTCATCTATCCGCACCTCCACCATCAAGCCACCACTATTTGATTCCAAGAATTTTAATTTTGGAAAGAAAGAATGGAATGCTATCTACAAGGTTGCGGGTTCGACATTTGGAACACCGTCATTAATGGAGAATCCATTCCGACGAAAGATTCACCATACACCTCAAAAGGCTTCAAAAAGCTCAATGATGAAGAAAAGAAAATCATCTCCTTAAACGGTAAGGCTTTAAATATTTTGTATTGTTCATTTACTAATTTAGAATATGAACATATTGTAGGAATAAAGTCGGCACATGGAGTATGGCAAAAATTAGAAGCCATCTATGGAGTATTTGCAAATGAAAGAAGTCAAACAAAAGCATCTACTTCTCAAGATCATACAAGCTCAAATCTAAGGAATAAGCCTCCTACAACTTCCAATTATGAAGAAGTTGAATATTGTTTTATGGGCATCAATGAAGAAAATGAGGTATGTCTTAAACCCTCTACTTCTTATGATATTGTTATTCAAAATGATTATAGTGATTTGCAAAATGATTTTGATGAACTACAAGATGAATTCCAAAACTTACTTGTTAAATACAAAAATTTGAAAAAGGAATTCATTGTTTTGAAAAATGATAAGGATAGTTTATTTACTTCCTATGAATCACTATCATGTGCTCACACCACCACACTTGACAAGGTTAGAAACCTTGAAAAAGAAAATAGTACTCTTGTTGAGAATATTGATTGCATGAAAAAGGATTTATTAAAATCCAACTTGAGTACCAATAAAATGTCCAATATTGTTGATATTCATAATTGTGATAAAGGACTTGATCATAAGCCTAAAGTTGTTAATCATATGAAAAAGGATCAAGTCACTATGCATATTGGTCATTATGCTCCTAGAATTACTACTTGTTTTTATTGTGGCAAAAAGGGTCATACGGCTAATTCTTGTCGGGCTAGAAATAGCTCTAAATATTGTTGGAGACCTAAAAGTCTCAAGACTAATCTTAAAGGACCCAAACACATGAGGGTACCACAAAACAATGTGCTATTAGGTACCCGACAAAGCAAAAATCGGAGAAATTTCATGCCACCAAGAAAACATCAAATGAACGTTTCATTTGATCAAAAAGGGAGAAACTACTCTCAACAAAGCCAATTTCCAAGAAGAGCGTATAATCAAAAATGGGAAGAACACAATCCTTGGAAATGGCAAAGATATCATCAACAAGATGATTTTCAAAGAAGAAGAAACCATCAACCATGGGAAGGTAACAAACCTTGGAAATGGAGCAATCAAAGAAGCCATCATCAACAAAGTGACTTCTCAAGGGGAAGATATCATCAACAATGGGAACGGCACAACCCATGGAAATGGCGAAATTGGTAAACCGTATCTCCCCATTTGTATATGCATTTTGCATGTTTTTTTTTTTGTCTTAATTGCAAAATGATTTTTCAATTATTTATTTTTTTAAATAGGTCTCTTATATATTTATGAGTTTCAATATTTTTAAAAGAGACCTTGCATGTTTTTCTAAAAACTCTTGAGTTTTTCATTAGACTTATGTGGCTTATTATCTCTTATGAAATCTTATAGCATAAGCTCTTTTTGTTATCTCATATTATTTGCCTACACTTGAATTTTCTATGAAAATGTTGTCTAAGAATTGTGTAGGATACATATTTCATACTCATTGGCTTTTACGTCATCAAGGCTCTTAAACCATCGAGGTATGTCTACTCGTATTTTTTCCTTAAAACTCGATTTTATGCTTATGCACATATCTTTCAAGATATTTCATTTTGACCCCTTAAGTGCCCCTAATTGATCTTGCAAATATTGTCTCTTAAAAGGCACTACGTGTTTAGTCTCGATTTTATCGTTTATATGCTTTCCCAAAATCCATATTTGTTGGATATAGTCCAAACTTATATTTTTGCTAAGTTTTAAAACTTTTGGGGTGGAAAATCGAATTTTGGAAAACTCTGGGAGAAAGAAAAATCACCGGGGACGGTCACAAACAGGGCGACGGCCGCCGCACTCGCACCTCGCCGTCGCGCCCTACTCGACCGGTCGCCTGTGCCAATTTTTCAGGTTATAAACTGTCTTCGTTTCAAAACAGAACACACACAAAATCCCCAAACCCTTGCTGCGCGCTAACATCCCCTTTCTCCTACAATCTTCAATTCTTCATCATTTTTCACGATTCTTGTTGCTAATCTTCTTATTTTCTCAAGAATCTTACATACATGGCACCTCCAAGAAATTCTACCGAACGAAATCCTCAAAAGAGGAGAAGGAGGCAAAGGGGTGAATCTTCTTCCAATCCCCAACAAGATGATATTCTACAAAGAGACCAACAAAATCGGCTTACAGAAGAGGAGATTGTCGAATTAAGAACCGGGGTTTCAAAATCGAGCATTCATTGGGACTCTAGTAAGTTATCACTCCTCTACGAACCTCCCTCTAGAGCTAATAGATTTCGATTTTTAAATAAACTTGCGGAGGAACATTATGAGAATATTGGATTGAATGATAAGAAAATTGCGTGCACTCGCATGGTTCGTTTTCAAGCATTTCATGATGAATTTCCGGATATTAGAGCTTACTTCGAAATTCAAGGATGGGTTTCACTTTGGGATAATCCATGTTTGCACTATGATGACGAGCTTATAAAACTTTTCTATGCAAATATGTGGATTGTTGATGCTACGATAGATAATCCTTTGGAACTTCACACATTTGTTAATGGTAGGCATTTTTCATGGACATTGGCCGATATTTGTGATCACTTTAACGTACCTAATGATGGAGTTGTAAACGTAAATTGCACCCATTGGGATGATAACATTTTCGGTGTCTCACTAGATGATGTGAAAACCTTTTTAGGAGTATATCCCGAAGTGACATACTCGGCAATGCCGCCAAATTATCGGATTATATCTATCATTTGCTCCTATTGTGTTTGTGGAAAGGAAGTAAAACTTCCAAGTAATCTCGAACTCTTTCTCACCTATAAGATTGTTCGAGGAGAAAGAGTAAATTATGGGGCAATTTTTGTACATTGCTTGTTAGAATCTAGAAAGCTTACCAAGAAGAAATATACCTTGGGAAATTTGATTTGCCGACTCTTATACTTATCGGGATACCCGGAAAATGAAATGAATACCGAAATTCGTCACAATGATTTTGATAATGCCAACATTCTACAAATGGTAAGAATGCGACGACATTTACCACGGGTTCCTACCAAAGCCGCTAGGGGACGTGCCCGACATCAACAACAAACTCGGGATGATTTCTTTAATGACAATGAGGTTGAAAATATTGGAAGAGGTGAGTTTGACGAACAAGGAGATGATGTGGGGAATGAAGAGGAAAATGAAGAAGAAAATGTGGGAAATGAACAAGAAATTAGGGAAGAAGAAAATGAGGAAGGAGATGAAGACGAGTTGGATGGCCAAAGTGGAAAGAGAAACATTTAGAGATGTGGCCTCTCTTAGAAAAGAACTCCGGGTCGTGAAAAAGGAAAATTCTAGTTTGAAGAAGTCTATTGGCAAATTGAAGAAATTCATCAAGGACCTCATACCCGGAACTTGCTTCTCTTCGGACGAAGATTGATATCCCCATCTCCTTTACTTTCTAGCATTTTCATTTAAAGTTGCTTTGAACTTTTATGAACTTTTGTAAAACTCATTTGTACTAATGATATTTGCTTGTTTTTCTTAAAAGGGTTAATATTGCAAGTTGATAATGACTTGTGGATGATCATGATTTTTGATGGAGTATTTGATGGTAAAAATACTCTAAAGCATTGTTTGATCATTGGTATGAAGTACTTGATGGTAAAAGTGCTTCTTTTATTGCTTTGTTATGCTTAGTTGAATATGTTGGACATTTGATACATGTAGTGTTGAAAGCATGACTTATTACTTGATGGTTGCTCAAATTTTTGGCATTTGTAATGCCTTGATCATTCTTAGCTTATCTCAATTGGGTTGAACCCTTGAGAATCTACTTTGAGCTTCTTAATTGATGAACAATTTATTGCTTATGGTGCATATGATTGAGCTTTGAAATGAGGTTGATTGATGATATGAAAATTTTTTGGCTTGAACCATTTACAAAGGTTATATACAACCTCTTCTATTTTTCACACACACAAGGTGTTTGTTAAAATGTCGCTATGAAAATTTCAACTTCTACATGATTCTCTCGCTTTCAAAAGTCTTCTATACTCATTGAGATCATGTTTTGGGAAATAAAACGAGCGTATGAACTTTTCATGATACATTTCTCCCATTTTCCTTGGTTTTTTAAGCCTAAAATTGCTCAATGGTTGATAAATCGTCTCTTTGGCGCACTTTGATATATCTATGATGTTTCTATCATCCTAACATTCTTTTTGATGATTCCAAAGGGGGAGAAACAGGAAATTGGCTCGTTAGCTCAAAGAAGCTAATAAAAGCTTGTCATAAAAGCTATAAGCTATGGCTCATAAAAGCCATAAGTTGTGATTTATTTTTAGTCCAATTGTTGCTTGATGGACTTATATTATTGTTTAATGTTGTTTTGTGACAGGGGGAGCTTATAAGCTCTTGAACAAATTGTAAAAGCTAAAGCTTTTAGCTTATGGATTAAAGCTTTTTGATGATTCCAAAGGGGGAGAAACAGGAAATTGGCTCGTTAGCTCAAAGAAGCTAATAAAAGCTTGTCATAAAAGCTATAAGCTATGGCTCATAAAAGCCATAAGTTGTGATTTATTTTTAGTCCAATTGTTGCTTGATGGACTTATATTATTGTTTAATGTTGTTTTGTGACAGGGGGAGCTTATAAGCTCTTGAACAAATTGTAAAAGCTAAAGCTTTTAGCTTATGGATTATTGCTCTTACTTTATTCTTGATGTGCTTGTGGATAGGGGGAGCTTGAGCTTATTTTTGAAAATATTTACTCCCTACTTGGTTGCTTTAATATTTTTGGAAATTTTGGTTGCTTCCAAACGGTCAAATGTTTTTACCGGAAAATCATTTCTAAATTTGCTCTCTTAGTTTGGGTAAAAATTGTTTTGGTTTGTAATCATCAAAAAGGGGGAGATTGTTTGATACATGTTTTTATCTTAATTTTGATGATTTTATTTTATCACCAAAACAATGTTTTTAAAGGTTGTCCAAATACTCCTAAATGATTTTAAAATGTTTTTAATATTTTCCGGAGTATTTTCTCAAAGTTTATTTTAAATCTAAATTGGACAACGCTTTTAAATGATTTTACGTTATTGGGTTTTCACTCTCAAACGATGTTTCTAAATGTTGTCCTAATACTTCCGATCGGTTTAAAATGTTTTTACTATATTTTGAGTATTTCTTGAGTTTTATTTTCACAAAAATTGGACAACATTTTGTCTCGTGGTCGACCGGTGGTCGCCCTATAGGGCAACCCATACCTGAAGATGTTTTTAGAAACAGAAAAAATGAGACGGAAAGAAAAACGAGCAGGTCGTCCGTGCCGCCGCTGGGCGTCGACCGTCCGGTCGGCCGCCGCCGCCAATCGGCCGACCGGTACACTGCAAGTGTGTTTGTAACGCGTTTTATCCTTGCAAAATCCATGAGGGGACGGTTGGGGTGATGGTCGCGGTCGAGGTAGACGTCGACCGCCGCCCGTGTTATTTTGTTGTGTACTTTTTCCAACGTCTATTTCTCGTGCGACCGGTCGCCCTATGTTTTTTGACAAAGAAATTTCGACCGTTTGACAACAGACAAACTTTCCTTAAATTGTGGGATTGATTTCTAACAACAGCTATATTCTTGATTTTAATTGTATTTTTCTCAGTAGATTTTCAATCCCCAAGAGAGCCTATGCTTGATCAATCATCTCCTATAAATAGAGGAAGTTTTGGAGCAACCAATACAACAATTGAGATACAACACAACAAGATACACTTCAAGCAAACACTTGGTCTTTCATTGTCATTATTCTTGTTGTAAAATTGCCTAGCTTATCACTTTCACATCTTTGAGGTCTAGGCTATTCTTGATTACACTTGCACTCTATTGTATTATCAATTATCGAGTTGTAATCTTGAATTTGTGGTCGTCATTCAAACACAAGATATCCTTGTGAGTGTTCTTGTGGTAAGAACACACTTGGGTGAACTAGGTGTTAGGTGTAAGAAGATTGTGGTAATCTTCTTGTTGAGGTGTTGAAGAGTGTGGTGCTCTTCAAGGGTGAAGATTGTGGTAATCTTCACAAGGTGCCGTTTGGAGATTGTGGTAATCTTCAAGGGAGATTGTGGTAATCTCCAAAGGTGGTGTTGAAGAAGAGTGTGGTGCTCTTCAAAGTGTTGTAAGTTGAATTTGTATTAATTTTGGTAATTAATAAAATTCTTTTTCTTTTCGAAATCCATCCCGGATATACTGGGGTGGTAGAGGATTAGGCCCTAGGTGGGTTGAACCTCTTTATATCGACGTGTGTTGTTTACATTCCGCACCTTATTATTGTGTTTGAGCATTCGGTTTGAAAAAGAGGGCAAAAACATAAAAGATGGAGATAATCTATTCACCCCCCCCCTCTAGATTATCGTAGTCGCTTGGACTTACAAAGGTTTATGTTCCAACATTGGGTCGATGAGTTTCAAAAGACCTCGTAAAGTCTCGTCTAATGCCTGGAAGCAATGCTTATGCATCATCCGTGCCTCATTCCAAATTATAAGTTTAGAACGAATAATAAGCTCAGCAAACGGACTCCCTTGATTGATATTGCAAGTTGAGTCCTGATGTGGGTTCAATGGAATAACAAATCGCGAATGTGCAGTCCTCCCACCGGGCAATAGAAGAGAAGCTATACCGATAGATGCAACATTCAGTACAATTTCTCCTTTCGACCTCAATCTTGAAGATAAAGCCTTCCACAATATAAGTCTATTTTGGTTGCTATGAACGATGTCAGCATCGGGAAATGGCATTGAGTCAAAATCACGCAGACTCCTACCGAGATTTCGCAATAATTTCTCAATTTCCAACAACGTAAGATTCTTGATTTCGTTCTCACTCAAAATCAAATATGTTTCATAAGATCATAATACTAATTATTTATACAAATTAATATTATAAAAAATATAAAAGGTTTTAGTATTCAACATAATTTTTGGGAAATAATACATTGATGTTGTAAAAGGCGTCGACGTTTGTAAAAAAATATCATCAGAAAGAAATTCCCAACATTTGTCCCAGACATTATCTGGTCGGCTCAAGGAGTCGGACGAAAGCAATGATGCAAATAAACCTCTAAGATTCTCCGCAGAAGCCCAGGAGCTCGCTTCATTGATGGCATCAATATATTCTCTATCATCTTCTAACAATCCTAGAGCAAAGCAAGCCTCTCGATAGAAAGAATGTTGAACACCGTCGACCTTCTTGTATTCGTCATGACACGTTGCTCCACGAACAACATTGAGAAGACACCTCAGATAGTACATATCACCAGCTCCGGGAGGACATAAAAAACTCGTCCTATAGATTTGCCAATTTGTCTCGGCATCCATTTTTCGAGATTCGGTTTCCACGTGAATTTTGTGGGAGCTTCAGCATATGTTAGCTCTCTTGCTTCAGGATAGATTTTATACGTTTCCATCCATGCTAAAAACATACTTTCTTTTACCGAATCCTTCTTAAGAACGTCATCTATTCTTTCAGAATCTGAGAAAATAATGTTTTGTTCATCGGGAAGATGAAAACTTAAACGTTCAACTAGAGGATATTTATATTGAATTTGAATCCCGATGAGTCTCCATGTTTTGCCCCTCGCAGACGAAACATACCTACAATCGTAATACATGCTCACCTCATCAACAATTTTTCCACATTCTTTGTCATTGCTACTCGTATAGAATGATGCGGTGACACGGTCATTTCCTTTATTGACATACTTGAAAAAATACTTTATCGACCTTGATTGGTTACACCATTCCACGTTGATGTGAGCTCCATATTTCATCAACAAATAACGACAGCGGCACAACATATCTTGTTGTCAAGAGGTACTCCATTTTTTCCAATGTCCTCCCATCATTCTTATGTCTATAATGTGGATAACCTTCATCATCAATAGTCGTCACATCTACAAATTTTTTTGGGAAATGTTTAGTGCAAATTCCATCAGCCATGCAAGGAGAAGTTTTTCTAGCATCACTGCATGGACCATGTATCATATGGTCCTTCACTACCGCGTAATAACATGGGTCTAAACTCGTCGGGTATTTGGTGATATAATTCGATCTATATCATCAAAGCAATCGGATACTTGTTTTCTTTTGCCAAAAATAACAAAATATGGGCATGTGGCAAGCCACGTTTTTGAAACTATATCGTGTATACCACTGCAATAAAAACAAAAGGAAAACATTAGAAATATATTAATCATATTTGAAGATACGGACAATTGAAATGAATTTTTCACCTGCCATGACTTCACCAAAGAGTTTATTTTGCCGAAGCTCTTTGATCAAGGAATCCAACTTGATTTTAAACCCTACAGACAATATCAGGTCGGTCCTCAGGATTCAATTTCTTTTTCTCGAGAAATCTTAGGATTTCTCGCCACTTTGGATTGCAGGTGAATGTTATAAACAAATCCGGATATCCTGCCCATCGACATATAGCCATGGTATCTCGATAATTCTCAATCATATACCGAGCACCTCCCGTAAAGGTAGAAGGTAATATAATTCATTTTCCATGAGTACCAGGATTGATGTCTCCATGCAACAAACGCCGATTAGACCCTTATAATCGCCGCAATGCAACTTCCTCCGATTCAACCTTACATATTTTAATCGCTACCGACTCAACCATTGTATAACCATCGACAATGAATTGTCTTTGAAACAATCTTCTAGACGACAAAATTGTAGGAGGTTCATCATCTCTATCGTGCGATCGATACGCGAAAAATTCTCTCACACTAACAGTTTTTCCGCCTCCCCGGATTTTTTTTTAGATCGTAAAACGATTTGTCTTCTCCGAAACCATCTTCACCGCAAATGCGGTAATAACAACGGATATTTGTAAAGCCAAGTATGAAGCATTCAACTCATTTATCCGTTTCAAATCGCGCGATTTTGTTTCCACTAATATATCATGCTTCTCCTAAGGCTTGATCAAAATCTTCAACAATAAGAGCAGCAACCTCTGAACTTGAAGGCATATTGTATCTCCTAGCATCCGTACTTCTCCGATCGATTAGACACAAACAAACATCACGTTGACCGCCTTCTATAATCTTCTCCTTTGCCATTCTAAAAGTCTTAACTAATACATTGTTTTCATCTAGCATTTTCTTTAAATCATCGACGATCGACTCGTGCAAATTATTATGCTCACTCCTTTGCCTATAAAACAAAAAAGAAATTAGGGACATATTACATAAACAATTAAAATCAAATATTGAGATTGACAAATAAACATACCTGACTGAGTTTAATCTATTAGATATTTCATTGTCCGTGTCATATATGTATAATTATGCGAATTTCGGTGTCACACCATTGGATGGCAACAAACTTCCCATTAGATGATAATTTTGCCCATGCAATCAGAAACAGGAGGACCTCTACCTTTATTTACGTCAGTGTCAATCTTGCCTCCCATCGATGTGAAACAGAACATATTATTGTATGATCTTATATTGTCCTGGAAGTGCTTGGTCTTATTTCCCACTCCAAACAACAAATCTCCAAGCACAACAGGTGGTTCCTTGATGGGAGGAAGTTGAATTATGCCATGACCACAACACGAAGAATATCTGGGTTTGGATTTTGGATAGGAGAGTAACCTTTCTTCAAACCAAAACACCGCGTAACAAAATTCACATATGTATGTTGCATCTCCAATATCCCAATACTCTACAAAAAATAAATGGCACGGACATCACACAAATATATTAAGTGGAAATTTATTTATTAAATTTATAATTTCATTGCGAACTTGAATTCATAACATACATACCTTGTTTTCGATCAACTGCGGATGTCCCATTTGACGAATAATGTGTGCAATCATTGTTAGTGCCATCGAATATTGTTGTAACATTAGAATTGCCATCCATACACGTAGATTATTGACATGTTAGATCAATAATTTTCGTTGAGTCCGAAAGAACACTTGAAGAACCACCATTGCCTTTTTTATTTTTATTGTATACCGAAATGCTTTTTGAAGACGATATCCCTGTAACTATAAAAACAAAATTACTAAAATAGATACACCTCAAACGAATATATATAAGTTTAAATATATAAATTATACAAAATAATATAAATTTGTAGAAACTTAATTTACCATTAGTGATGTTAATAAATAGCATTTTCGGCATTGGATTAACAATGCTACTTGTGGACCCTTGCAAGTCAACTGGTTTGCATAGACTTGTACCCGTCTTTGAAGACATTAGAATATTTTCTGACAAAATAAAAGGAAATTATATTTGATTAATTTAAATAAACCAATTGCACACAATTTTAAAATGAAATATTTTATGAAATATAAAATATATGTATATTAATAAATATTCAACATTAAATAATAACAAATAATGAAAATAAACAATTTAATATTAAATGTGACGTACCATTTGTAATGATCGAACTGGGAATATAATTATCTATATTAATATTTGTGCCAGAACAGCTTTCAACATCAGTTAGTCTACATAACCTCGACTACGACTGTGCATTTATTCCTTGGGTCATTGACGAATATGTATTTGTAATGTTTATAAGTGAGTGATTGGATAACCGTCTTTTAGGTCGATCTTGTGAATCTTTTGTCGCATCCATGCTAGAAATCATCAAATTTGAGCTTTTCATATTTTCTGCATAGATCAAAATAAAATAAGATACAAAATTAATTAATCTGCACAAAATAGCTTTTTCAAATAATTATATATATTTACAAATGAAATTAAAATAAAAAATACTTTTATTCGATACTTTTATTAACGAAAACATAAAATTAATTAAATATATAAACCATTATTAGCAATATAATGCATTTTTTATATGAAAAAAGTAATAAGTTATTAATTACAATAGGTATTGTATATTTATAAATTTTACAACATTATAGTTTATTAATTACAATTAAATTGCTAGAATTAAAATAATTACATATTTTAAAATACTTTTAAAATAATAAGTAAAATTATATGCTAAAGGAATTAAAAAAAATTCGAAAATTAAAATAATTTTTCATTTTTAGTAAATTTAATTTATTAATTTAGTTTAATTTAAAATAAATATTAAAACCACAATATAAATTGGGTCACATTTCAAAAAAAATGCATTTAATAGGATCCAATTATAAAATATTGGACCAGACCCATCTATTTTTAAAAATATCATAATTCTTGGAATAGGCCCAATTTAAGTACAAATTACCAATCCTTGTTTCTGTAAAAAAAACAGAAAAAAAAATTAAAAAAACCTGGGCCATCCGATTTCTGATCGGATGGCCACAAATTAACCCTTTTATATGCCTAATAGAACAATCTAGAATCGTTTGACACGTGTCATAAGAACAGGTAATTAAAATCGAAAAAAAAAAAAAAACGTTAGCCATCCGATTTGAAATCGGATGGCCCTGATGAAAACAACCATTCCAATACCACCCCCCTCTCTATCCAAATGTCAGCCCACGGTTTCAGACTTCTGAAATGAATCATTTGATTCATCTCCCCTCTCTCTCTACACTCGGTTACCGAAAACCTCTCTCTCTCTCTCTCTCTCTCTCTCTCTCTCTCTCTCTCTCTCTCTCTCTCTCTCTCTCTCTCTCTCTCTCTCTCTCACTAAGAAACCCTAATCTCTCATCTTACAGATCTCTCATTTTTCTGATCTTTTAACAAAATCAAAGTGAAATATAACCTAGAAATATCTTATTTTTCTCAGTCGTGTGGAAAAAATTCGATTCCATTAGAGATTGTGAAGAAATCTGAGAAATTGATGGTTTTTTCAAGTTAGTTTTTTGTTTATGTTTTTGTTCATTTTTGGCTTATTTTTTCGGAATATGAAGCTTCAAATGTTCATATTACATATTTTTAGGTTTTTTTCGGCAATTTTTTTGGTTTACGCAAGAGGGTTTTAACAAACTACTTTGTAAGCCATAGATCAGGTGGTTTCTTCATAGCCACTTCGGAACATATGGATTTACATAAATTTTGTTTAAAACCTAAAAAATATTATGATTTTCTTACGGATCCGTAAGTAATCGGTTAGATCCGTATGTTCCACACTATTTTTGGGCGATTTTAAAATTTTCGGACCACCATTGCAAAGAGTGTTGTGGAAACAACAACTTCTTTGATATTTTGGTTTTTCTGGAATTTCTTTTTTTTAAAATGGTTATTCCACCAAAATGAATGATGTTGCTAGAATCGGTAAGGTTTTTTTATTTTTTAATCTTTTAAGATTTTTATTTATATATCAGTTATTACAACACTTATATTTTTAATTTTTTTTTTCTTCAAACTATCTGATTTGTTTTTTTGCTTCTAATTTTTTTTTTAAATTTATCTAACGTTTTTTCCGTAAAGAATAGAAATGATTAAATCATAATTTTTGTTTACACTTTAATCGAAATTTGTTTTTACCTTTTTTGAAGTTTTTTACAAAAATGTGCAACGGTATCTGAAAACCGGTTGTTTTTTAAAATTAAAAACTAATTGTTCCAAAATGTATATTGATATTTTATTAAAAAAATAAAAAAGATTAAACTGTAATTTTATTTTACTTAACTATTCCTTTCTATTTTCTTAAAATCTATACGATGATATATTTTTCTAATGCTAGTAAGATTAAAAAATAAAAGTAAGAAAATAATATTTTAGGAAATATGCATAGTCAGTTAAAAAATAAATAATACATACTATTTTTTTGGATTAGCTAAGTTTTGTAATCAGTTAATTAAAAAATATTATTAATTTTATTTTCTGAGAAAATAAGATGATACAAATTATTGTATATAAAGTTTTTTAAACTAACATATAAATTAATGAAATTATATTTTTTAAAGGTTTCTGTTATATAGTTATTCATACAAAAAAAAAACATAGAAAATTATAATATACAATCTAATTTCAAAGCTGTATTTCTGGTAATTTTATTATTTATTTTGAAATCCTAATTGTCTAAATATATTTTTGTAAAACTTTGAGGTTAACACCAACTTGACCCTACTCTCAGAAAGTAGTGGAATCCTGTTGGAGACTCAATGTATTTGACTGTATTTTTATTGATTTTGGTTCATATATGGGATGTAAAGAAAATGATAGTAAAAAAAAAATATTGGAGGAAGGCAGGGGCTTAGGTTCTTTTGTGTATGGAACAAAGTTTCAGTCACAACATCCAAAAAGATAAGTATTATACTATTCTCAAATTTCAATTTTCATTCAAGTTTTATATGAAGTATTCTGACCTCAATATTTGTATTGGCAGGTAATGAAAATTAAGGTTTTTGAGCGACCAAGCAAACATCTAAGGTAATAATTAATATTTTTTTCGAGTCTGTTTCTTTTTAAAACCAAGTTTTTGGGGATTACTTGAACACATTCAGCTTTATATAGACTCATTTAGTATGTTTGAACATAAATTCTAGGTATGTCATTTCTAGCTTACATTAAATACAGAAAAAACCTACAAACAATTTACAAAAACATGATACATAAGCAGCAAAACCCTATCTAGATATATTGAAGCCAGGGATAGGCTGGATAGCTATCATACTTAATTACTTTACATGGTTTACAGAAAAAAGGATAACTATGTAAATGAAAAACAACTGCTTATCAAAAATCAGAAGTATATCTTGACAGCCTAAAAAATTTATAGAAGCAACATACCCTTTACATTTTCTGAGTTGTTATTTCTCTTACTTCCGATAACACAATGTCCTGATAGCTTTCTCATATTCAACTATGTGTAATGTGTAGTTTTCTGTGTTCCACAATGAGATGTGATGTGATAGTTATATTTCTTATCTCTAAATCCGTTTTGAATGATTGAAATGGTTTATATAGACTGTTAATGACTAAATATGGGATGACTGTGATATGTTAAATAGTATCTTGCAATTTATGTAAAATGAATGACAACTATAAATCACATGTGTAAAATGGATATATCTTTACATATTTAAAATTTTACATAAGATGATGAATGAATGGATTCAGTTTTTATAAAATCAGTCGATTTTAATTACAGAAATGGTAAAGATTTTTCAAATTCTATTTATTTGGAGTTTAAAAGTTAAATTGGGAACATATGTGTTGAATATTGCTTCATAGTTGATAAAGCTTATTAACTGTACAGGAATAGTATAGTATATGTTATGTGGTTGTACTTTGTAGTTATTTAATTTTAGTTATTGTTTAAATTATCCGTGAAATGAATGGATCAAATTAAATTGTTGGTTATGATTTATGTTAGAATTGTTGTATAGTATGAACTTTGAGAATTAAACCCTCTTGACTCTACTCCTAGAGAGTGGTGGAATCCTGTAGGGCTCTCAAAGGATGTTTGTGTATTTTTAGTTTACATATTTCATTTGCTAAATGAGGAATGTGATATTTCAGCAATGTCTGCATGGTTTACATGGTTATTTGTAACACTGTTTGTATGATTGTAATTTAGTTTCTCAGTTGATTGTATTATGAACTTGAAACCAACTTGACCCTACTCCTAAAGAGCAGTGGAATCCTGTTGGGTAATAACAATTTTAGATATGTAATATGTATTTTACAATTTTAATAAAGAATAAAAAAATTAATATCTCAAAAAACATGAACCAATAAAAAATATAAATGTTTTCACGAATTAATAAACCTTTTCATTAAATTACATAAATCCTTATAAATTAAATTAATATTTAATTAATTAATCAACTCATTTTAAATATTTTAATTATATTAATAAATTATTAATTAAAATATTTATTTAATTAATCTAATTTTGTTTAAATATTAATTAAATTAATTAGTAAATAATACATTTTGCAAATATTAATTTGTTAATTTACATATTAAAAAGAAAATTAAGTTAATTTTTAATTACAAAAAATCATCAGAGGCCGTATGGAAATAGACAGAAGACATTATTAAGCTGAATAAAAATTTTTATTAAATTTAACTGCAATAATAATAATAAAAAATTGAATTTAACCAATATTCAAAATAGACAACTACTTATAATGCTAGTGTTAAAATACCCAAAATACTTAAACAAAAGAACTACTTAATGCCTATCTAATCTTCTTCCTTTTTCATAACACTCTTCATCTTCATGCTCGTCGAAGAGGACGAAAACTGCTCATTCAAAGTCCTCTTAGCAAGTGGTGACACGTCATTCCGATCGCGTTTGCCAAGCAGCTTGCTAGGTGTGTTAACTTCATCTCCGGACGAACTATCATCTAATTCCTGTGAACAGTCAATATCAAATTTTATAGTTTTTTATTCACAAAACAAATATAAACAAAACATAAAGACCAAAGTATTATATTTTCACGGCGAAGCTCTTCGCCTTGAAGCTTTGACAAATAGTTTGATTCCTAAAAATATAAAATAAAAATTATAAGAAAATATAAAATTTAAATATTAAATAAATATATGTATTCGAATTTTTTTAATATTTTACCTGACTCTCTAGAGAAGTAGCCCCATATTTCCACACTAAATCCTGATCTGCTGCAAGTTTTACCACAGAAAAAGCTCCAGCATAGTTGCGTAATTGTTCCTCTTTAATTTGAACTTTGAAAAGCACCATCTTGCCAATAAGACCTTGCAACTCGGTTGGTAACTCAACAGGCAAATCACTGCCACCTTCTTTATGTTTAAAACCAGGAAAATTTGTATAATTATATAATATATATTCATTTAATATATGTAATATATTTAAAGCTTTTTAAAAATAAAAATTACTTTAACACTTTCATCCCTCAAATCTGCATAGGGTCTCCCAATCAACTGCTCACACTCCCTATCCCAACAAAGCAGGGTTGCACTTGCTGATTCATCTACCACTTGGAAGTGAATCATATAGTTTTTCAAGTAAAAAAATAATAAATTCTAATGAGTAAAACATTTCAAACAAATTTTTTTTATTTTCACTTGTAATAATTATAACACAAATTTACCGTATACGTCTCGTTTCCTGCAAATGGTCACATTTAATGCAGTACAACTGATCAACAGCTGGATGCAGTTTTTTGGTACATCTTGTGCACGAAATGTACCACCATTCTTCCGAAACACCAAATATCCTTGCACAAACCCAAAAGCTCCCAGCCTATATAAATAAAAACTTTGAAACATCATAAGATATAATATAAAGTTTTGAATAATAGATTGAACCGCAAAAAATTTATATTACCGCGTCGTTCGCATAAAGATGTTCTAAAGGCTTCAATAAGAATTTTGGAGATTTTAGTTCCTCCAACACTGTTGTCGATCGTGGATTTGAAACATGGCTTATCAAAAATGTTGGATTATTGTTGTTCATAAGCCTAAAAAATGAAATTATAATCAGTAAAAATTTAATAAAATATTAATTATACAAATAGTAATTTTTGAACTATTTAATAAAAAAAATTATTTTAAACCATTAGTCACACAAACCTTCTCTTAAATTCTTGAATTTCCTCAATTGGATCATTCACATAAAGCTTTGTAACAAATAAGTTGTTTGAAACCTTGACTTGCTCTGTAATAATTTTACAAATATTATATTAAATAAATGATTATCGAACAATTACAAATTACAAATAATAAAAAAATTTGTAATTTACTCAACAAATACCTTTAAATACTTTAGCACGGCCCATTTGTAAAATAACCACCACCGGGTCGACAATATTATTCTCCAAATGAGGTAGAATTTGTTCGACATAATCCTCCCAAAGAGTGCAGTGACAGAGATGCCTATGCCTCGTAAAAATGTAATTGTTAGTTTAAAGTAAGATAAATAATACGTAAAATAATAAAAAGAATGTTACTCTAAATCTTCTAGTGTTATCTCAATGAATCTTGTAATTCTTGCATCAATGTCTTTATTCTAAGCACTGTGCATTGACACAACTCTGCCAATAACATCTGAAAAAACCAAGAAACATTAAAATTCAGAAACAAAGCAATTTGACCAAACAGTAAAAGTAAAACCAAAAAAAATCTGTAAAATTACCTAACAACATTGTATCGTCAACCTTATCAGGATTTGTTAAGTCAACAAAATTCTTAAAATCAAAAAAAGAATCGGGGGAAAGACTGTTCAAACATTTCAAAAACGTGAGTTTTCCCATAAAACAAAATTTTGTGTTTTATGGCAGTGGTCTTGTATTTTTCAGTTTGTTTAGTGACCAAAAAATCCTTGATCACATAAACATGTCCCTCCTTCAACATCTTTTTGAAGTTTGCAATCTGAAATTTCCGTATTGTGCCATGAATTCGATCACCCTGTTATATTTCAGTACAAAAATTAGAAATAATAAGTTTCTGAACAATGCAAACAAAAAATTAAAAGACAATAAAGATTAAAAAAAACTTACTACACTATCATGGAAAACACATTCTAGTATCGAGATCTGATTTTTATCTGAATAAGACAGTTTCTCATATGCTCGAATAAGCCTCAATTTGACAACCCACAATGTTTGGCTATTGTTGAGGTCGCGAATTAGTGTAACGAATGGTGCCATCTCTATTTTATGTTGATCGAAAAAATTCAAGAAATACGGTCAAGCTTTGTCAGAGAGAAATTATAAATTGCTGTAAATTTCCTAATGCTATGGTTCAGTATTTATACTTGTGGTGGACCGAACTTATAAGGAAGTTCAATCAAAATATTTGTGGTTAGATATTGTTTTTGTTCTTATTTTCAAGTTTTTTACCATATATTGTTATCAATGCCAATTCATTCATAACAGATTTGGGTTTATATATTTTCAGATTCTGTGGCTCGATTTGTTTACCAAACCTGAACAATTGAATGCAAAAATCAATCAATGTAAATTAGTACACAATTTTTTTCCATGTAAATAGATATCAAATCAATAGTTTTCCATAAAAAAAAATACGACAATCGATTTTTTATGTTTTTTGGGGTTTAAATCTTCCAGAAATATAAACACGTTTTTTATTTTTGGAAGCATTCAAGATTCATTAAAATCGGTAATTGGGTTATAAATTGAGAAATCAACTTTCATCGATTTTGCAGTTATTTTTTTCCTTGCTTAGTTTAGTTGAAGCAGAGTCAACTCTCCAGCAAACTTTGGACAAAAAATTATTTTGAGAGGATTTTACGGCACCCCTTTTAATTAACCTATAAATAACTAAATTGGTCAAACTTAACAAATCAAAAAAGATGGCTGAATTTATAACCAAAATTACACAAATTGATCCAATATTAAACAGAATACATCGAATTTTTTTTTAGAAATGGGTGTTTAGGCGGGAAAACAAAATTAGAAAGGGGTTTGTTTTTATATATATATATAGATTTGAAAGATTGTAGGTTGGTGGGTCCCATTAAATATATATACTTAAAAAATAGTAATATTTTAAGTAGATAGAGTTGGTAATGGAGGACCCACATGTATAATTAGATGAAAATGTGAGGAAGTGATTGATGAGTGATATATGGTATATTATAGGGTTGGAAATTGAAAATATAGGTTTGAGGTGTTGTTTTGTGTGGAAATTGGAAAATGAAAATGATGATTTCCATTGGAAAATTTAGAAACAAACATGATTACATTTCTATGAATAGTTGGAAATTGGAAATTGACCCTTGAAAACATAAACAAACAAGACCTATATTTTCTGAAAATTTTCATAAACAATCGCATATTTGGTCCAAAAAAAATCTCCAACGGAACGAAAATGGAATCTCCCTCACATCCAATCGTGCCCTAAATTATCCTTATAATAATTTTAAGAGCAAGTCTCTTGTGAGACGGTCTCACGGATCTAAATCCGTGAGACGGACCTCCTAAGGGCTCCGTCTTGAGAACATGAACCATGAAAATAAATTTAAAAATAATAATGAACCATGAAGAAATAAAAATAAACCCTAAAACATGAACCATGAAGAATAAACCCGAAAAACAAAAATAAACCCAAAAATAAAAAAAAATAAACCCTAAAAAAACTAAAAATCCTAAAAGCCCAAATCAATTAAAAATAAACCCAAGAAACAAAATAAACCCTAAAAAAAACAAATATAAACCCTAAGAAAAATAAAATCTGAAAAAAAAACTTTTAAAACTTTGTGTAAGAGCTCCGTCTCACGGATCTAAATCCGTGAGACCGTCTCACGCAAGTTTTTGCCTAATTTTAATATCTAAATAATTCGGCCTCTGATTCTAGAAATGCATGTAATCTTATGAAATGCGTTTTGTTTACAAAGTATAAGTCGGAACCAAACCTCAATGCAGATTTTGTAGCTTTAATATTTCTCTTGATTCTTTTGTAAGTAATCCAAACCTCTGGTTTTTTTTTTTTTTGTATTGTTTGTGATTATCCCTAAAACTTATCTACTTGAATTTGAATGAGAGCAAGAAGAGAGCTACGGAATACCAACCATTTCATAAATTACGAATGGGACCTGGTCTATCAAAAAGTACTTGTTACCAAAAAGACTACAAACAATTCCCTCAAAAAAAAAAAAAAAGACTACAAACAATTCCATATAGACTTCTTCCCCACGTGCCTAATAACTTCATTTTGTTACAAGCGGAACCACTCAGCAGTTGACAGCTTTTGAGGAATTGATATTCAAGTATCAAATTGTTTTAAAAAATATATATATATTCGAGTATAAAATTAATGCCCGGCAAATAGGGGTGGCAAATGGCAATCTATCCCACATAAAATACGACACGGACCCGATCTAAAATTACGGAGAGAAACACGAACACGACCCGAACACAAACACGAATCTGACACGATGTTACAAATTTGTCTAAAACGCAGTTATATTATATTTTGCTTATTTTTTTGATGTATTTTGCCATAATTCAAAATCAACCAAAACCAAATACGTACCCAATATAATAATCTGAATTGCCACTCCTACCGCCAAATCACCTTTAGGTTAGAAAGTTGGATTTTAATTTTCGAAGGCGTGCTTCTATATCTTGCATGCCAAACCTAATCTTTATGCCTACAACCTTATTTGATCGGGTTTTGAGTTTGGCAATATATTTCGTGCATTTCACTTTATAAATATCAATTATGAGATAAATTTTATTATTTAAATATAATTTTCCCTTGGCCAACATCACATTTCACCAAAAAGATTAACCAAAATAACCACAACATTCCAACAAAACCAAATTTCGCATTAAAATTTTCAAAACAACACTAAACTCAAAACAAAATTTCGCAGTCATATGTAGCGTAAATACCATAATCATGACAAATTATTCCTATGGCTAGACTTGTGTCACCGTCTTTTGAATTTTCCACCCATTGCGACTCAATCTCAAGCATTAATGTGTAGATTTCTTTAAAATAAAAAGATGAACCTCATCCTTAAGGGCTCTCACTATCTTTACTCTAGAGTTTTGTATAGGATGTGAAACGCAGGATGTACCTCAACAAATCAAAGACTTGAGTTGTCATAGACTGAGCAACCACACAAGAAATACTTCTCCACCCTATTACCAAGAGACTCGAACTTCCACGGTGTGGGTGTCAGCAAGCAGACAACACGGTTGTATTAGGGATATTTTGGGATTTTTGTTTCTTTTGCTTTGGCTGAGTGAAAAGTCAAGGACTTTAGGCAGGGGTGTCAATTAGGTTCATCAGATCGGATTCCTATTTGGTTTCGGGTTAATTTCTTGAATAAAAAATTAAGTAAAAAATAAAACAAGAGTCGACACGTCCAATTTGGAACCATAAGATTAATTTTCATTGTATTCACTTGTCTAGCAAAAATAATATATTAAATCGTACATAAACCACAATCAAACAAATATGCAATTACAAGACAAAAGTCGCAAATTATAGATTATGAAATATTCTAGTATAAAAACAAATATTAACTACACAAAGAATAAAAATGATAATTTATCTATTAATTAAATTACTAAGTAAAAATAAAAATATTTTTTAAGTAAATTATATATATCAGGCGGAGTGCATCTAGACTATTAAATTAAGTAAAATTGTCAAATGAGCTAGACTGGGTCGGTCCGGTGCTAGCTCGTTGGTCCATAAAGAAAATCAATCGTGCCACGTCAGGCCGAAAGTCCATCGGACTGCAATTTTTGACGCTCAAACTTAGCCCAACCCATGAAAAACAATATGAAAAGTCGGGTCGACCGAGCTAAATAGACCCAATTTTTTTCGGACTTACAATATCATAGCCGGACCAGTATAGGATTGAAATTTGTCATTCCTTATAAAAAAGGAAAACAAAATATTCAAAAACCGTAAACACTCGTGTATCAATATATCATTTTCCAACTTACCTTCTGCGAAAATAGCATACCCTGCTCAAAACAGATCACGTAACCACCAGATAAGGTCAGGCAGAAAGATAAAAGAAAGCGGAACGCGTGACTCTCTTTTACTTCGAGATTTCCGGCAATGGCGATTATTAACGGCGGCGTTGTGGATTCCGTTATTCAGGTGCCGTACAACGCTACCGTGCGCCTCATGCTCGGTTCGCTCGAGCGCAACTTGCTGCCTGACACCGTTGTACGCCGCCTCACCAGACTTCTGCTCGCCGGTCGCCTCCGCTCCGGTTACCGATCCTCCGCCGACATCCAGTTGTCCGATCTTCTCCACTTCGTGCATTGTACGTTACTGAGCTCTGTCACTATCGTCTATTTACTTTTTGATTCAAGTTTGTGCGGAATTGATTTGAGCCTTTGGGATGCAGATTGTTGACGTGAATATCTTTCTGTGACTGTGTTGAATTTCGGTTTCCACAAAATTAATAAATTACGAGAGTATTCATAGCAGACTAAAGTTTTTTGATGCTGTTTTTGCTTTTCAATTGGCGCGCGTTTCAAGGGTTTCTGTTTTTCCCCCTTAGATTGACCATTAGGTCATAAAATCATTATTTATATAGATAATGTCATATCAGAACTAATTTAATTCTGTAGTAACATCAACTCCAATTTTTTATATATTGCTTGTACTTTTCATTGAGAAGTGTTCAGATATAATTGGCTTTGGCTGGATATAGCACACTTTATTTGCTTATTTGTGGCTTAACCAGCGGGCTCCATTAGCCCAATTATTTTTTCCCTTAAAAAATTTGGGTTGTGACAAAGACTAGGGATGCCCCCTAAATCGCCCATGTTGTTTATGAAATGATATAAAAATAAGAATAAGAAAGCTATTGTAAGGACTAAGGGTGTATGAGTGAACTCTAAAAAAATGTGATTCTAATATTATTTCTGGAAAAAATAGTTATATTTTTCAAGTAGAAGCTGTGAATCATTTTTTTTACAGTTCATAAAAAGTGATTTGAAAATTGAATAGCCGAGTTCTGAAAGCCTGATACTGATGTTGCTAGAGATGCAAAAATTCATGACTTTTTACTGGCGTGTCAAGCTCATATATTAATGACTTTATCTTGCAGCTTTGAAAGAAATGCCAATAGCAATCAAGACAGAAAGGCCAAAGTCTCAACATTATGAAGTTCCAACATCTTTCTTCAAGCTTGTCCTTGGAAAGCATCTAAAATACAGGCAACAATTTCTGCAAATCCACAATTGATTGTTTCAAACATTCATTATATATTTCTTGAATATACACATTGTGCACTTACGTTTCATAATTGCAAAATTGGTCCTGTAACTTTGGAGTTCGATTCCATAATTAAACCTTCACGAATTCATTCTTGTTCTTTCATTTTAGACCAAGCCCCCTTGAAGTATAACTAAGGGAGGAGAAACGATATTAGACAACTCATTCCCTTTCTTTTTTTTTTTTTTACAAATAGGAAGAGTTTTCGGATCCCATTTGGATATTAAAAGGATTACCATATATAACACAAAATTTCTCCGCGTTTAGGACTTTTATTTTTTTTCAATTTGCAATTTAGGGCTTTAATTTAGAAAGTCCGGCATTTGGCTGGAAAAATTCAAGAATTGGCCGGATTGCTGGTGTGGCTGCCACTTCATCACCTTAAATTGAGATTTTCAATTTTCATGTGAAATAGCCAATTAAGTTATTTTTTAATTTAATAAAATTAAATAATAAACATATGTAAAATGCATGTCATGTGTCCAATCCCCAGTTTGGGATGGTGATGTGGTAACCACTTTAGTAATCCAGCTAATTTTTGAATTTTTCAAGCCAAATTTGTCTTCAGTGTGCCAAATATTTTAAGTTGAAGTCCTAAATTGCAAATTGAAAAAATAAAAGTCTTATAATGCCGTCACCCCAAAGTTACATGACCAATATTGCAAGTAAGTCTATGGTTGTTTCACCATATCTGAAAAGCTATCATTTCCCTCTACTGAGATACCTGAGTTTAATCTGCAAATTTTTTACTATTATGGCATTTTGCAGTTGCTGCTTTTTCCCAGACAAGTCAAGCACATTAGAGGATGCTGAGAAGGCAATGCTAGAGTTATATTGTGAGAGGTCACAGATAAAAGATGGTCACTCTGTTCTTGATGTTGGTTGTGGCTGGGGATCTCTTTCTCTATACATAGCACAGAAATACCCCAATTGCCGGATTACAGGGATTTGCAATTCCATAACCCAAAAAGCACATATTGACGAGCAGTGCCGGTACTTTACATTATATATTTTTTTCTTATATACAATCTTTAACATCCAGGTATATGGATAATTACAAAACCACCCCTGCCGTTTGGATTAATTACCAAAAAAGTCCATAGATATTTGAAAGTTACAAAAGTTTGAGATTTGATTCCGTATTACATGTTACCTCATTCATAGTACGTTTCAAACACTAGCTTACATTTGTAAAACTATTACAATTAACCCGTGACATTTAACACAGAATCAAACCTGATTTCTTGTAATTTTTATGCATCTCTGTTTTTTTTAATTATCTCAAATCTTAGTTTTTTTTTTTTAATTTTTCCCAAAATGAAAATCCCAGACATGACAGAGAATCATTCTAACTGCACTTGTTCTTCTTCACAGGACCCTGCAGCTGCAGAATGTGGAGATCATAGTTGCTGATATCAGCACATTTGATATGGAAGCTTCCTATGACAGAATATTTTCCATTGAAATGTTTGAGGTACTAAATGGTCACTACATTCCAGCATAAGGAATATTGGAGTATGTAATTATTGTTGGGCAGGCTCATGAATTTACTTTATTCCTTTAAAACAGCATATGAAAAACTATCAGGTTCTTCTTAAGAAGATATCAAGGTGGATGGAATCAGATGGCCTTCTATTTGTCCATCATTTTTGCCATAAAACATTTGCTTACCACTTTGAGGTAACCATACCGATTCTCTGCCTGCTTTCCTTTAATTTGGACACTTATCCCTGAGTTTCCGTAAATAATCATTCGAATTGCTTTTTTAACTAACAGTTTTCAGTCCAGTTAGTTAAACACAGGATGGAAAAAATCGACGTTTGATTCGTACAAGTATATCATAAATTTTCATTACGAAGCAGCGGTTCAGAATGTATATAGCATATAAAAATATTTGAAAAAAACATTCGCATCATACAAATTTTAACTAAGTTGAGTCTTTTGATAATTCACTTATCAGGATGTGAGTGATGATGATTGGATCACTAGATACTTCTTTACTGGTGGTACAATGCCCTCTGCCAACCTGCTCCTCTACTTTCAGGTGAGCTGCCTTTTTTTGCATTTTGGGGTTATATTCTTCCATTATTTTAAAATTCACATATATTGAACAATAGATCAGTGCACAACAAAATTTTAAGTTTTCTGGTGCAGATTAGTGGATTTTTTTTAAGATGCAAGAATGGACAATTATTATTATTCGGGATAATAGTTACGAAAAAATCTAGAAATTTTTGAAAATTTCAGAAAACCCCTTGAGGTTTGATATCATTTTCATTTTCATTTCCCCCCTTAATAAGCAAAAAAGATTTCAAAAAAAAACTTTGATATTTATAGAAATATTACAGTTACACCCTTCAATTTAAGACGGAACCAAACCTGACAGTTCTCTTTTTTTTTTTTTGGTAATTTTGAAACAACTCTTGTAATTAACCGAAACCTCGGGGGATTTTATGTAATTACCACTTATTATTATTTTATGAAACGCCAGTTAAAACAGATTAAAATCTTTTTCAGAAAGACTAATGCATGTCTTTGATGCAGGATGATGTGTCCATAGTTAATCATTGGCTTGTCAACGGCAAACATTATGCACAGACAAGGTAAGACTATGAAATATGAAGTATGATGCTATGTATAATTAAGATTGTTTGTCCATTTCAATATAACCAAATAACTTTGCTTGCAGCGAAGAATGGCTTAAGAGAATGGACCACAACTTAAGTTCCGTAAAGCCGATAATGGAATCTACTTATGGCGAAGATTCAGCTGTCAAGTGGACAGTCTACTGGAGAACATTTTTCATTGCGGTTGCGGAACTATTTGGCTACAACGATGGCGAAGAATGGATGGTTGCACATTTCCTTTTCAAGAAAAAATAATAAAAATCTAAGGTGTCGTACTCATATAATAATAATAATAATAATATGCCGATATGAGCCGAAGACTATAATTCCGGGTCAAGGGATATCTAGGGAGTGTTTGCAAACTCTAAAAGAAAGTGATTCTCAAATTCTGGATGCAAAAAATCAATTATTTTTTTCTTTCTAGAAGCCGAGAACCACTTTTCTTTTTAGATTTTGCAAACACTCCCTATAGCCTTTTTATCGATGAGGTTCTCTCAGTTTAATCGTTTCAAATTATTTGAGCACGTAATGCAACAGGACCTCATATATTTCAAGTTCATGTGTAATTGAAAAGTTGGATCCTGAGTTTAGAAATAAACAGTTCCAGAAAATTTTTATCCAAATTCCCATACAAGTAGCACAGCTTTGATGCATATCCCTATGAAATTTTTATATTCTCAATACTGTCTAGGATGGGAAGAAGATGGCTACATATCAGTATTTACCATTGTTTTTAATTAAACAAAAGTACATGACTGATTTAACTTTGAATTCACCCTTTCTCATTGATCATAATATGCAGGAAGCCCCAATACAAGTGCCAGGGTAGTAGTATTCCTATTACAAAAGGAAAAGGATCTTTCTCAGGAAACATATGATTAAGTTCATCTACAAATTGCATAAATAAGTAGCAAATAAATGAATTGAACCATAATAGTGCATGAATATGAATATCTGCTTGAGATGAAAAAACAATCATGCAGGTAAAACCGGCATGTAAAGTTGACAATCACTCGGTGGAGAGGCATGGTAAGTGGGCATGGAGAAATTTCTAAAAAAGAGAAGTGGCATGTTGAACATATTGAAGGGAGAGTCGTTTCAGTGATACAAGTAAAGTAAAAACGACATTCAAATATTAGTCCTACTTTATGATCAACATTTTTGAACTTTTGCAATTTGTTTTCTACCACTATTCAAGCACGAAAACCCAAAACCAAGCATAATATTGCAGTTTACCCCTTAATTTGAACATAGAATCAAATCTCAGGGGTACTTTCTGTAATTTTAAAAGTTAGCTGGGTTTTTTTGTAATTAGGTGAAACCTCAGGGGTACATTTTGTAATTATCCGTAAAATTATGAATAATCATATTACTAAGTTACTTGGTCTCAATAACAATTTTTAACCTTCACAAAATGAATGGTGAAAATCAATCTGCATCTTATACAAGTGGCAGAGCTTGAGAGAGTGGGAAGAATGTTTTGTCCAACAATAAAGCCCAACATTGTACTTACAAGACAAGAACATACAAATTGAACAAATTCTTCAGGTTATTCCATGGCAAAATATTCAAAAGAGAGATAAGAGAAGATTGTGTCCAACTATAAACCCCAACATTGTTTACAAGAAAAGAATACACAAAGTGAACAAATTCTTTATGTTATTCCCCTGCCCAAATAATCAAAACTCATCATCTGAAATGACAGATCCGTTAGAAAAAGTGCTTCCAATTGTGAAGCTATTTGAATATGATAAGATTTTATGAGATTACAAATGAGAAATTTTCTCAATACGAGGATTCTTATGTCTTTTGCTTTATTCCGCAACCAAACTTAGCTTCCATATGACACTAATTAAGATAGCTTCAAAAGTTTTTTAGTGTTATTCAAAGAATCAAGTGGTAATGGAATTCTATGACAGCTAGCAAATCATCTTAAAATAAAGAAACCTAAAGTGATTATGGAAATTTCATAAGATTTGATACCTATAAGTGCTCCTCTCGTTCTTCGTTCGTGAGGAGAATTGTTGTACTACACATTCCCTCCTGATAACACTATCGTAAATGCTTCAAACATCATCCAGATTGAATACACTAAAAAACTTCCTTTAGACGCCTCTAAAGACAGCTTTATACATTTTATGACTGTTCTTGTCCATGAAAATTGATACATATGTTGACTTTAATGTCTTGAAATAATTGCCAAAAAAAAAAAAAAAAAAAAAAAAGAGGTAATGAATTATAATGCCAGCTTGCAAATCATCTTATAGAAACACCTAAAATACCTAAGAGTGATCTTAACATTATTCGTTTCCGGAGGAAAATTGCCCTACCATATTCCCTCCTGATAACTCTCTATCATAAGTAGATTTGAACATCAACTATGTTTCATGAACCCCCAAGAGATACATATCAAAATAGAAACTGAAAAATAATTTCCAAAACATCACAACAATCAATTAAATGTAATGACTTTTCCAAACAGTTAGAAACTAAATAGAAAACTTCATCAATTCCAAGCATTCACCTTTGATGAAAAAATCACTAAGAAACGCCGCTGGGCCTTTTAAATTCGGCTCGATTGTTTAAATCCATGACCCCATCAGCTTCCAAGAACCGACTTAGATGCTTATCATCCAAATGTTGCTGGCAAAACAATACAAAACATAAGAAATACAACTCAAAACATAACTTCTACTTCCAGTACACAATTTTACAACTTTCAAAAGCATTAAATTTATTTCAATGATCCAATAAATTAGGTGCTTACAGACAAACACTCTCTGTATTTCTCCCACTCAGAAACACACTCTTCTTTATCCCACTGACCCTTCAAGAACTTTTCGGAATACCACCTACACATAAAGTCAACTTAGGGCGTTAAAGGGGTTGGGGCTCAACAAAAAATAAATTGCTCAAATTTTCAATTTACCGCAAACGACCATGTTTTATGAAACTTTAATAAATAAAACAAAAACCCAGAAAGGAAACAAGAAAAAAGCTTGAATCTTTACTTGTTGAAGCAGTTGTGATAAGCAGTTCGGAGATGGGCACAAGGTGAAGTTGCCGAAGAAGAGGGGCGCTTCTGGTCTCTCAAAATCCCCATTCCTACGGATTCATAGAACGTCTTTGAATTTGAACCGGTTTCCACCCATTAAACCATTCCGATACAATGCTGTAAATATTCTTGTTTTTAATTTTTTTTTCTTTTGTTTTCTCTTTTTTCAATATTTTTCCTTCTCGACAATTACTTGTGCTGTGCGATTGTACGATATAACAAAGTTGGGTGGGCCAAGTCAGAATAAAATGATATGCCTTTTAATGATGCTTGCATCCGGAGTCTGGCCCGGCCCATTCTTTTTATGGTATTTGGATTTATTTTTGTATTTTATTTATTTTAATTATTAAAAAAGGGAAATAAGATGTTTGCTTGCGGTCCCGGTCGGATAGGGTCTTCTATTCCAAAATTGTATTTCATCTACTATTTTTTTTTCAGGATGATTGTTACGTGATACCATTTATCATATTAAAAATCCAAAATCTATGCTTGATTAATGCTTTAAAATTAAATATGGTAAGTGGTACACGCGACAATCATCTCCGGTTTGGAAATATAGGATGAAACACGATTTTAGAATAGACGGTCTCATCTGACAAACGGTAACACCACTTTTAACCACATGAGCTACCTCCGAACCAATTGATTTGTTTTAAATGTATATTGAATATATATATATATAATATTTTATGTACATATCATGGATGAAATTGGTGATGGAGTCAAATCCCACGGCTCTGAGCTTGAGAGTTTTAACTATTATTCGATCACAATCCGAGTCTCATTTATCGAATTTGATACATTAACAAAAAGTTCTTATCAAAGTATCAATTCTTAATTCTAGAGCAAAGTACTTATTATTCAAAATTCTAGCTTGTTAGCTACAACTTAAAACTATTTGATATTCTATATGAATCATGAATTTTAGTCCAACGACCGGGAAAAAAATACAGAAAAAATATGAGTTTAAAAGTAATATTTAAGTAAAAAAGAGAACTCAATTTAATTCAATTATTTATATTTATTGATATTATTAATAAATCACGTAAAATATTTTTTTATTTGAATTCCTATTTTATTTAATTTGCAACTGGAATTATGATTTTTTATTTTCAGCGTTTCTGAAAGAATTAAAGTGGTTCACTCAGACCCTCTCCCCCAGTCCCAAGATCGCCCCTATATATCTCTCTTATCACTTTCCGATTCCTAGTCTCATCGAACAAAGGTTTCATTTTTTTTTAACAGAAGGCGACATGGCGGAGCAGAGTAAAAAACACTCCCAGTTCAAAGGGCAGCCGCGCCTCCCCAAATTCGCAATCCCTAAGCGCTACGATCTCAAACTCAAGCCTGATCTCACCGCTTGTAAGTTCTCCGGCGCCGTTCAAATCTCCGTCGACGTAATTTCGGACACCAAATTCCTCGTCCTCAACGCCGCCGAACTCTCCGTCACTCCTAAATCCGTCACTTTCACGTCTGATAATAAGGTCATTGTTTAGTTTTTTGCATTGTTCGAAGCGACGTCTTCTGAGTTCTTTTTTTCATTTCTTTTTATTTTTCCCTTGGGGGGTGGGGGTGGAAGGGAATTATTGTGGTTGGATTTTGATGACGTTTTTTCGTTAGTTTGTGCTCTGTTTGAGAAAGGAATTAAATATTCTTTCAAGAAAGGATGATATTTATTTTAGTAGTTATGATATTTCCTTTGTCATGTAGTTAAGTTTTTGTTCTCTTATATGTGATCCATTCGCGTTTTCCTGATATTTTTGCAGGTTCTGGAATCTGTGGAAGTAGAGTTATTTGAGGATGATGAGATCTTAGTGTTGGAGTTCAAGGAAAACTTGCCAATTGGTGTTGGTGTTTTGAACATTGAATTTGAGGGGACTCTCAATGATAGAATGAAAGGGTTTTACAGAAGGTGATCTATCTGCTTTATTTAAGTATTATTATGTTTTTGTTCTTGACGTGCATTCTTTGTTATTGCCATTTTCATTCTCATGTTCCCTGAGATACCCTTTTTTGGCTATTGAACTTATTATTCATTCTTTTTCTTTTTTAGATGCAATTTGGTGTCTTGGTAGGCATAGTCTTGTATTGAAATTACTAATCCTTCGGGTTTATTATTGTGTTTTTTTGGGGGGAATGTGTACATTGTATTTAACTTGTCTCTTGCACTTGGATTTTATTTGGTTACCTAATAATTGCAGAAAATTAATAATTTTGGGTTGAAGTCTACTGCCTGAAAAGCTCTTGCTAGATTGTCTGAACTCTTCTTTATGAGAACAGAGTTGAAGTGGAGATTTTATTTCTGCCAAGGTCATTAAAATTAATACTAAATGTGAACATTGTTGTTAATTCGGGGGCTTTGCAGCAACTGGTTTTTCTCATAACTAACAATGTAAAATGGAAAAAAGTTTCCTTTGTGTGTGTATATTTTCACGTGATCACTTCATCTTTTATAGGAATTGGATTTTTTTGGTCTTGAGTTGATTGCTCCGCTTTCTGCTTGTGTCTCTACAATAAGTTTGTGGATCCTAACTGTTTTGATGTCTTAATACAGCACTTATGAGCATAATGGAGAGAAGAAAAATATGGCTGTGACACAGTTTGAGCCAGCTGATGCGAGGCGATGCTTTCCCTGTTGGGATGAGCCTGCTTGCAAGGTACTTATAGTAATCTATCATCCTGGTGTCTGCATATATTCACTTTTCCGTGTTACTTTCTTACTTGTGTTGTGTACAGTAATCCATGATTTTATTCTCTTTTCCAGATTTATGTGCTGATAATATTTGAAGCTCATTTATGTATAAACAAAGAACAAAACAATAAATTGACCAAAATGTTAAACAGATTTAATGGGTCAACTTTAGGAGTATAAATCTGTGGTGGTACCTTTGGTAGCTTTTTCTAAATTATTGTTGAAGTTGCTCTCTGAGATCTTGAGTGACATATCCTCAGTTTATTTCATACTTGTTGCAACTCAGGCGACTTTCAAGATTACATTAGAAGTACCATCAGAACTTGTAGCACTTTCAAACATGTCAATCGTTGAAGAAAAACTAAATGGGAATCTCAAGACAGTATACTATCAAGAATCACCAATCATGTCCACTTACTTGGTGGCAGTTGTCGTTGGGATGTTTGACTATGTTGAAGATCATACACCTGATGGTATATTTGCGATCTTCCATTTACCTCATGTTAGTGCAATTTTATTAATGTTAATATTGCATTCTTCTTGATGTAATACCATGTTTTACAGGAATCGTTGTGAGGGTATACTGTCAGGTTGGCAAGGTTAGTCAAGGGAAATTTGCCCTGGACGTTGCTGTCGAAACACTTGGCCTTTATAAAGAGTAAGTGCTGTGCATTTTGATAGTTTCATACATAATCTTCTTAAGTAGTGCAAATAAAAGTGATTGGCTGCTATGTTCCGTAGCTTTCTTTGTTGTGCTAGTAGCTATAGTTACGTATTTTTTTAGGGGCTCATATATATGTGAATTTGTTGACTAAGAACACTTGTTAATTAAAAACGCAGGTACTTTGCAGTGCCATATTCACTTCCTAAATTGGATATGGTTGCAATTCCTGATTTTGCTGCTGGGGCCATGGAGAATTATGGTCTTGTTACATACCGAGAAACAGCTTTGCTTTATGATGATAAGCACTCTGCAGCTGCAAATAAACAGAGGGTAATACCGTAATATGAATTTGCTTGAAAAAAACAAAATTGCCTGATTTAAGTATGAATGTGTTTTTTATTTTTATTGAATTCCACTTATTTTTAGGCTTCATTTGCTTTGGAAGATGGTTTTTGGGTTTGATAGCTAGGAAAAAGATATGTTTTTTGCCCACTAGAATAAGATTATTTAGTTTTGTATTTGTTAATCTGAAGTGTGGTAAGATAAATTCAAACTTTAGCGCTGTTGCTGCTTCTGTCCACCTTCAAGCGCTTGCTGTTGGTCACTAGTTTAGGGCTTCGAATTGGTAGTGTGACTAAAGAGGTCAGTTGTGTCATTGCATTTTCTATCCACCCCAACCGTGCACTATCAGGACTCGCCCCTTGTGATCCATATTTTCATTCCCAACAATGAATGATGTTGGGCCATGATAAATCGTATATTAAGGCCCTTTGTCAAAACAGGCAACCGACATACTGGAACGATTTTTCATCTATCAATCATCCCAAGCAATTATGAGCTGTTTATTAAAAAAAAATGGGCTGATTTTTAATCTATCAGTCAAATCATCCCAAGCAATCGGGGATTTAATGTACTGATTGTACTACTTATCTTCTACTTAGGTTGCTGTTGTTGTAGCTCATGAACTAGCACACCAGTGGTTTGGCAATCTTGTGACAATGGAATGGTGGACGCATTTATGGTTGAATGAGGGATTCGCTACATGGGTACCGTGTTACATTCAAGCTTAAGTTTATGCCATTAGGTCTCCTACAGTTCATTAATATATGAGTTTTGGAATCAGGTAAGCTATTTAGCAGCTGATAGCTTGTTCCCAGACTGGAAGATTTGGACTCAGTTTCTTGATGAAAGTACCGAGGGACTTCGACTGGATGGGCTTGCAGAATCTCACCCCATTGAGGTAAATGACAAATGTTGACTTTGTGTTACACTTGTCAGTTGTTACTGCCACTATAAAAATCTATGAGTAGATAAATGATTTGTTTTTGACAAAATAAATATTAGGGAATCAGAAATGTTTATTTTATATTGACTTATGTTTTATGTATCTACTTTTGTTGATCTGATATCTCCTTTCAGGTGGACATTAATCATGCTGGTGAAATCGATGAAATTTTTGATGCAATCAGTTATAGGAAGGGTGCGTCGGTCATCCAGATGCTACAGAGCTATCTTGGGCCTGAATGTTTTCAGGTAGGTCGTTTAGTCTTGAAATTTACTTCCATTCCTTTTAGCTTATGTTTCTTCCAGTTTTGTAAATTAAATAGTTTGATGATTTATTTGATTTATATTTACTTTAAATTTGATTGAGTTGTTATTCATTCTTGATAATATTAAAACATAGGACAATTCTCTTGTCTAAATAGATTGGTCTGATAAACAACATATCGATTGTTGTAAAGTTTTACCTCGGAGATATGTAAAAAATATGGCAGATATGAAAAGTTTCTCATTTCTGTACCAGTCCTGTAAGGCTGTAAAATATGCATATCTAATTATCCTTCCTGTGAGAGCCTCGTTTTGGTTATCAAATACTTATCTCAACAGTGAATTGTTTCTAAGTGCTGAAGGGAAATAGTTTTGTATACTATGACAAGTTTTTGAGACTATCAAATGTAGTACCTTATTGTACTTCAGTAGTTTCTGCTAAAGAAGAAAGTTATGGAAGTAATGTAGCCATAATGTGATTATAGAAACAGTATATATGACCCGATAATTACAATTTCCTACTTATCATGTACATGAATTGTTTCTGTAAATACGTTTTGTTGAACTTAGTTTGCTTTATTGCATGCATAAGGCTTTGACTTGTATCCCACATGTAACTTCTGGCTGTTATTTGCTTTCAGCTGAAGTCTACATTTATTCCCAGTATATCTATTGACATTGTCCATTTGTAACATCTTCTAGAGGGCACTTGCTTCCTACATCAAAAGATATGCTTGCTCAAATGCGAAAACAGAAGATTTATGGTCAGTTCTTCAGGAGGAATCTGGTGAACCTGTGAACAAACTAATGAACTCTTGGACAAAACAGAAAGGTTATCCTGTTGTCTCAGTGAAAGTCAAAGACCAAAAGTTGGAGTTTGAACAGGTTATTTTATGAACAGTTGATTGCTTTTGTTATGTGTTATTATTTCCTAACCTCTTGGCAACATCCTCTCTTCCATGATGGATATTCAATGACTTTTGAAAATTCTAAATGCTGTTTGCTCTCGTTTGTTGACAGTCCCAATTTTTGTTGAGTGGTTCTCATGGTGAAGGGCAATGGATTGTTCCAGTAACTCTGTGTTGTGGCTCTTATGAGGCTCGTAAAAGTTTCTTGCTCCAAACAAAAAGTGAGACTCTTGATGTTAAAGAATTCTTGGGTTCCTCGATTTCATCTGCTCGCCCTTGGATTAAAGTCAATGTGGACCGAACTGGTTTCTATCGGGTGAATTATGACGAAGACCTGTCGGCTAGACTTAGGGATGCAATAGAGAGAAAATGCTTGTCAACCAGTGATAAATATGGTAATTCTGATTTTAGACTGTTTTATCTTTTTAACAGTTAGGGATATTTAACTTCAGTATATTCGTTTGAGCAGGAATATTGGACGACTACTATTCATTATCCATGGCATGCCAGCAATCATTGACCTCTTTGCTTGCTTTGATGGGTGCTTACAGAGAGGAGCTTGATTACACAGTTCTATCCAACCTGATCAGTGTAATGTTCTCTATTTTTGGGTTTCGTATTTTTCTTTCCAGATTTCTTTATTTTCCTTTGTTTAAATTTTCTTGGTTCTGCAGATAGCTTTTAAAGTGTTAAGAATTGTGGCTGATGCTGCACCTGAATTGCTGGATGACATCAAGCTGTTCTTCATCAACCTTTTCCAGTATTCTGCCGAGTATGTTCTCTATGATTTTCCATCATCTGTTCTCTACACATTATATAATGACTCACTTGTTATTCTATAGAGTTTATGCATACACTCATACCCATATACTTGGCTATCTACCGGCATCCAAATTTTAATTGATTTAGATTGCAAAAAGTTGACTTTATCCCATTAGGCACTGTTGTGATGCTGGAGAATCAATCATCGAAAGGTGCCACCACATTCCTTTTGATCCCACGGGTGCAATTTATAAAGTCACGTATATTTTTCTGAAAGAATATGTTTGGAGAAGATATCCAATATGAAATCCAACAGTCAGAAAAATACTTTTGGTTTTATATAAAATCTAGTGCATGTCCACGGAATGAATAGTCCTGTTATGTTACAGTCTAGAAATATAAAATCTGGCTAATATTTCATTTGTTTATCAGGAGACTTGGTTGGGATCCTAAACAAGGGGAGGGCCACCTTGATGCCATGTTAAGGGGGGAGCTCTTAACTGCACTCGCGTCGTTTGGGCATGAGATGACACTAAATGAGGCAAACAGGCGGTTCCATATATTTTTGGATGATAGAAACACACCCGTTCTTCCTCCTGATTTGAGAAGGGTTACAATGCAAACTTAACTTCATCTAATCAAGATTCGGAACTTGTCTATATTTTACTGACAGATCTCTTTTTCTTCCATCTCCAGGCAGTATATGTCGCTGTGGTGCAGAATGTGAGTACATCAAACAGATCTGGCTATGAATCTCTTCTGAGGATATATAGAGAAACTGACCTCAGCCAGGAGAAAACACGAATTTTAGGTACAATTTGTCAAATTTTTATTTTTGAGCTTTTATATCGTGACTTATTTTGCAGTCACTAATGGATTGCCTTCTTTCCCTTAGGTTCATTAGCTTCTTGTCGGAATCCTGAAATTACTCATGAGTTTCTGAACTTCTTGCTATCTTCCGAGGTACTATTTGAGACTATTAGTTACAACATGATTTTTTCTGCAGATTTGCTCATATTTCTTCTTTCCTTCGTTATAATGTAGGTTAGGAGCCAAGATGCTGTTTTTGGACTGAATGTTAGTAGGGAAGCTCGTGAGACAGCATGGAATTGGTTGAAAGTAAGTTCTTATAGTAGTTGTCCATTGAGTTAGATATTTTCACGCCTTTTTCCTGTACACTCACGAAAGTTTCCGAATTATCCCCCTATTATTCATTGTGATACTGTCACAAATACGAGTCCTGTTTTCATATCGCGTGCAATGCTGGAAGAGACTAGACATATGTGCTCTTCGCATTGAACAGAGAGAGTTTTAAGACGATATAGAATCTTGTCACATAAATCTGTAGTTTGCAGGCACAGTTAGGGTACATTTGGATCTCCTTCGTGGATTCAACTTTTAAATAGATACCAAAAAACCTTTGAGGTTTGGGCTAATTATAAAAAAATCCAGAGATGTTTCAAAATAACAAAACCCGTCCTCAGGTTTGATTCTATCTTAAATTTAAGAGGGTAGCTGTCAGGGGGATTTTGAAATGATTTTTTTCGCTTATGAAGATGGAAATGTAAGACGTAATCAAACCTCAAGGAGTTTTTTGTAATTTTCAAAAACCTGTGGAAGTTTTTGTAATTAGCCCGAACCTCGGTGGGGTTTGTAATTATCCCAACTTTTAATGCTAAACCTTCGCAACAAATTGTCTTGCTTTCTAGAAACCTGCGTTCCATTACATCGCTCAACTGATGAAATATTCGTGTCAACCACAACAGAAATCCATTAGCCTTAAAAAGAAATGTTCAAAACAAATGGATTTTATCCTTATATTGATTGATGGTTGGGCTTACAGGACAATTGGGATCATATCTCTAAAACATACGGAGCAGGATTCCTGATAACTCGCTTCATCAGTGCTGTTGTGTCGCCGGTTGGTGCTCTTCTCCTAGGCACTTAAAATTTGTTTAGTTACATCATAGTATTATGGTGATATTTGTAATTTACAATTTTTCCTTTATTATACCCCAGTTCACTTCTTATGAGAAGGCAGAAGAAGTCGAACAGTTCTTTGCAAGCCGTATGAAGCCTTACATCGCAAGGACGTTGAAACAGAGCATCGAAAAGGTTCACATCAATGCAGCATGGGTCAAAAGCATTCAAAGTGAGAAACATCTAGCTGAGGCTGTGAAGGAGCTAGCACATAGGAAATACTAGAGAACTGTTTGTTTAGACTGGTTGCTATGGATGTTCTTGTTAAGGATTTTGTTCTGGAAGTAAAGCAATAAATTAAATACTCATGAATTGATGGCTGTTTTTGACTGATTTCTCAATATTTAATAATTTCTTGTTTTTTTTTTTTTTTGATCCCCTTGATTATGTTGTTCTAATAGGGCTCACATAACGTATGGCCATCGGATCACGGGATCACCTAAAGAGAGGGGTGTAAATTAATCGAGCCGAACATAATATTGTTCAAGCGTTGATTGAATCATATCGAGCTTCAAAAATTGTGTTTGAGTTTAGTTTGATTAATAATCGAGTTAAGCTTTAGTTGAGCAACACTAATCGATCTTGAGTAGCTTGATATTTTTACATATGTTAAATTTTTTACTAATTGAGTTGAGCTCGAGCCGAGTTTTATATATTTTTATCAAACGAAAAATTGTATTCAAGCTTTGTTCGTTATGTTAACGAACTGAGTTCAAACAAACTTTTAATTATTAATCTCAAGTCGAATATCGAATAGCTTTGTTCAATTTTTACCCCTACCTGAAGATGATTAATGTCTGGAAGCATGCTTGTTATCGATATTTACAATTGATTATTCTTAGTGTTATTTTGCAGCAAGTTTCTTCAAATCAATATTAAATTTGTCGACAGCAACTATAACAGAAAGATCCAACAATGCAAAAGATCAATAATGTCTTGCAACTGAATACAATATCTGTCATCAAAATACATCTACTGCATGTTCTTGAACTTGCCTGTATCTATTCAACAGGCTTATAATCGAAAAACGATGTACACGGCAAACTGTTCGCCTATCTTATATATAATTTCAAAGGGCAGTTTCATTCACACTGCAAGGCTCCAAATTGTCGATATAACACAAAAGTCATAATACATACACCTCACAGAACCTTTAGGTCGGAGGCACGGTAATGTCCTTGCTTCCCAGATCACAGTGGCTCCAAATTTTCCTAACTTCAAATAGCCATAGTGTTAATGCTACTACAGACATTAAGAATGCCATTTCTAGTGAAGCTATATAAGCCCTTGATGAAAACAAAAGGGCCTTGAAACCAAATGAAAATATATCCTTCTGTGATTAAAAAAGAAAAAAAATAATAATAATAATAATAAGAGTCAGAAATAATTTTCATGCTAGGTCCTGCTCTTAATCTTTCTTTGAGCCTTCAAGTCAACGACAACTACAGAGATGTTATCCTTACTGCCCTTTTGAAGTGCTCGGTTTGATAAGTACTCGGCTGCTGCTTGAGCTGCAGGATCGATTCCTTCGCCCCTTTCTAATGGAAGTGTAACTCCGTTGTTTTTATGCCAGAGTAGTATTCTTTTACGAGCAATATCACAAACCTCCTCGTTCGTCATAACATCCCATAAACCGTCACTGGCCAGAATGAGACATTCGTCTTCCCTAGCTCGGGGGACAAACATTACTTCAGGATCGGGAATAATCCAAGGTTTCAAATATCTATCTCCTGTAAGGACCAAAGAGAAGTAGAGATTAAGAACTTGGTGGTTTACTGTCATGCCTTACAAAGAAGCTTTTCTTTTAGTCAGGGATAATTACAAAAATGCCCTTGAGGTTTAGGCTTATTACACAAAAAAAAGAGATTTTTTAAAATTACAAAAAAATCCTTAAGATTTGATTTTGTCTTACATTTTTCCCTTTTGTAAGCAAGAAACATTTCAACATCCCTCCCTAAATTTTGCAAAATATTAGGTTAACTCCTTAAATTTAAGACATTCAAACCTCAAGTTTTTTTTTTTAATTTTCAAAAATCAATGGTTTTTTTTTTTTTTGTAATTAACCCAAACCACATGGTGTTTTTGTAATTATCCCTTTTAGTTAACAAGCATGCAGAAGAGATATACTTCTGTATCTGCAAGTAGAGCCCAAATTATATATAAGTGCATCGAGAAATATCCACTAATGAAATTTTGAAGCTGTTAGCATGACAAGATTATCCATCATTTGCAATCAGTCGTGAAAATTACATGCATGGTGGTATACATGATGGCTTTTGGTTTCAGAATTCTTGGATCAATTATTCTCAAGAAAATACTTCAAAGTAGGGATAATTACAAAAACTAATCCGAGATTTAGCTTAATTGTAAAAAGCCTCAGTTGTCATTCAAAATTGCAAATACTCCTTTGATATTTGTTTATGTTTTACAAACCGCACCCTCAAGAGGGTGAGATTTGTTAGGTAAATACAAACCTCATGGGGTGTTTGTAACGCCTGAAGGGGTCTTTGTAATTTTGAAAGACAACTTGAGTTTTTTTCTTTTTTAAGTAGACTAAACCTTGGGGGTCTTGTAACTATTGCCTTCGAAGTATTCTGCCTTCTGTGTAATTATTCAGCATTGCAAATCCCACCATGGAATGATTATGACTCACAACATCCATTTCCAAAATTCAACCATACATTTGTGCCCGGAAGGCTTCATCATTTCTCTTGCGCACCACATTTAAGATGTTTGAACAAATTAAGATTTGCATAATAAGCACCAGCATTTATGCCAAGGTATCATCGTTTTTCTTTTCTTTTTCTTTTTTTTGGATAATTACAAAACATGGGGCTAGTTACAAAAAATACATAGATTTTTGAAAATTGCAAAAAAAAAAAACTTGAGTTTGATTCCATCTTACATTTCCCCCTTCATAGGCAAAAAATATTTGAAAACCCCCTGATATTTCTAGAAATATTACAGTTACCCCCTCAAATTTAAGACATAATCAAACTTGAGGGGCTTTTTGTAATATTGAAACATCTCTCGATTTTTTGGTAATCAGCCCAAACCTCAGGGGATCTTTTGTAATTATCCCTTTTTTTTCCTCCCATGTACGAGTGATATCTAGAAATATTACTGTTATCCCCCTGATATTTCTAGAAATATTACAGTTATCCCCCTCAAATTTAAGACATAATCAAACTTGAGGGGGCTTTTTGTAATATTGAAACATCTCTCAGTTTTTTGGTAATCAGCCCAAACCTCAGGGGGTCTTTTGTAATTATCCCTTTTTTTCCTCCCACGTACAAGTGATATCATGCTCTGATGCTATCTAGACCGGTAACGAGATGGTCACATTTCGCGTTATAATATATTCTTATTCTAGCAGTGAATCTATTGATAGATAAAGATGGCTACTAAATCCAAAAAGGAGTTGAGCAACGAAATCAACAAGAATAACCAGTGCAGGGTGCTTCAGACACCCTTTGGGAAGCTGGACTTATATGGGATGCACAGTAAGACCGAAATGCAAAATTAAAAAAATAAATAAATAAAACGAGAAGGCTGGGAAGGACATACCAATGGATCTAGACATTGCAAGAACCCCAAAGACACGATGTCCGTTCCACTGTATCACCTTGCCTCCAGCTGCTTCAATTCTCGCATATTCATCTTCCCGATTCGGCTAGTGGATACGATAGAAATAATATTAGATCAAGTTCGTATAATATTATCCAAAAACTCTAGACTGAAACATTACACAATTACCTTATGATCCACGGAAAGGGCCATGGGTTCTTTGCCACGGCAGAGCACAGCCCTTGAATCACCACAGTTAGCCACAATTATATGTGAAGAACAAACTATGGCAACGACAGCAGTTGAGCCAACAGTTTCCGGAGCAATAGGTTCGACTCTGGCTTTCCCTCCAATCTCATCATCAACTTTTATAAAACATTTAGTGAAAGCTCTTCTCCATTGCTCTTCACAGTTTTCCTTATTATTTTCATCATTCATGATAATTTCCAGCTCCTCAGTCAAAGCACGATGAACACGATCTCGACAATAATTAGCAACCTGAAAAAATTAAAGTTTCAAACACTTTACCTCAACCTTAAGCACTGCACAACAATCCTATTATGTGTGCGAGTCTTAACATACATGTGCACTTACAGGGGCTTTTCCTTCCATTGCTATGGAGGGGCTTTAGCCCTTAGCACCCCCCCTCCCCCCCAATTTTTTTGAAAACTTAATTATTTATAAGTATATTTTATTTTAAAATATTAATTTTTAGTACTAAATATTTATTTTTTATTGATTTAGCCCCTCCCCAAAAAAAAAAAAAATACGGGTCTAGCTCCGCCTCTGTGCACTTACCAATTCAACATAAAAGAAATTTCATGATATTTACTTGACCCCTTGTACTAAAGCCTTAGAGAAAATTTTCGATAACTTCTGGATACCCCGCTTTCCAAATTTTGGGATAATTGCAACCCCCCCAATGTTCGAGCTTATTTCAAAACAACCTACAGGTTTTTGAAAATTGCAAAACATCACTTGAGGTTTGATTCAGTCTTACATTTACCCCATCATAAGCAAAAAACATTTCAAATCCCCCTATAACAGTTACCCCCCTTAATTTAAGACATAATCAAACATGAGGTTTTTTTGTAATTTTGAAACATCTCTGGTGTTTTTTGTAATTAGCCCAAACCTCAGGGGGGGTTGTAATTATCCCCCAGATTTATTATTTAGATAATGTCGATTATAATGAACGATTGCGAACGAGAGATTATACCTGAGAACCTCCATGGCCATCATACACTCCAAAGAAATGGCCCGTCAAGTGACTTAAACGGGACGTCACTCCATCGATTACGCGATCACCAATTAGCATCTCGAGTGGGATTTTCAACAACCGAGGCACAGTTGCCACTGCATCTTCCATTTCCGGTCTCCTACCACACACAGACGTAACACCCCATAGAGGCACATAATCCACCTCAAAAATACTCCGGCTCGCCCTTCCACTAATTAGCCCTTTCTCCGACTGAATATCAACAGCAGACGATTTTAAGCTAACGCCATCAGAAACTATGTCTTCCCCAATTCCCACAGCCACAGACAAAGAATCACCAAAAACCGTGGCATTACTTGTCTTTATAAGTTCGACATCAAACACGCTCTTATCAACCTCTAAAAAACTCGTCCCGATTTCAGAATTGGTCTCAAAACCTATCAAATCATCACCGCATAGACTACTGGTATCACTCACCACTGACAACGAGCACGAGCTATCAAGAATAGGGTCGCCCCCAATGAGGACGAGCCATCGTCCTCAGAGGTCATAGCCAGCACGGACGAAACTCCACTTCTCGTCTCTCCGGGCCCCAAAACCACAGTAAAACTCACTTCACTACCCGAATCACCAAAACTGCAATCCTCATTGTCACCATCTAAAGAGTTATTCGAATTTTTCATCTCAGAATCCGAAAACAAGCTAGCTTGCTCAGCCATCAACTCGAAGTTCATTACATCCATACAATTTCCCTTACTCGGATTGTCAATTATCAAATTACCTAATTCAAATGGCACTACAACCGCCCTATATATCTCCTCCATCGAAATCACTATCTAAACAGCAAAAGTTCACATCTAAAATTACAAGACCTGTCATTGTTAAATTAAATGGTCACCCTTCTCTGATATAAAGAAAAATCTAGAACTAAAACTAATCCATAAACCATTTCCCATGCTCACAACATATATATAGAAGCTTATAGACACTTCAATTCACCACTGAAGAGGCTAAAAATAGAAATGACTTGTCAGATCTGATAACCTAAAAATTAACACCAACTAACATCCGTGAAAAAGTGTCACCATAGATAAAAAGGTAAAACCAACTTCTCTTTTTAATTCTCTGGGCTCTTCACTATCTACCTCCATCAAGTGCAGTAGACATAAAATTCAGATAACAATAAGGCAGATCCCTCAATTTCATCCAATCAGCTGAAACAAGAAAAAGAAATTAAAATTAAAAGAAATTAAAGCTAGGATTTAAGCTCAGCCTTTATAATATCCAAACACAAGAAAAGAAGAGAAACATAATTATAGTTAATGGAAAAGAAGAAACTAGGCAAAGGTAGAGCAAAAGTTTCAAGAGTCACAAGAAAATCCTGAAATATAAAAAAAGGGCAACTTTTTTTCTCAACATAAAACTATGATTACCCTGGATCTGAGGCAACCCATGTCAACCCTTTATTCAAATCTTGAGCCACTTTCTTTAGTCTAACTCTCTCTTTCAACCAAATAATTATTTTACTTGCTTGCATCAGTATACTATCAAGAAATTGGTGGTAATAATAATGATAATAATATTGAATGAAAGCTAAATAAGTTGAAAATAGTAACTACAACCACTACCTAATTTCACTGTTTTTGTTTGTTTACAAGAAACTGTAATCACCCCTCCTTTCACTTTCTTGAACATCTGCTGTTAACATAATAAAAAAATAAAATGGGGTGCTAATAAATGTGAACAAAAAATTCTTTTTCGAGGAGTTGCTTTTTATAGTTGGTGACTTTGTGGCCCAATACATAGAACCAACACAGTAAGTGGAGTGGAGAAGAGAGAGATCATTAAAGAAAGAATAAATGCCTATTAAAAAAATATTACTATTTGTTTTTGGTGTAAAATAAAGATACTATCTCGAGAAAAAGAGAGAAATCTTGGCGAGACAGGTGACACTTGTCCAATCAAGAAGCGCATATTAAAAGCATCTCCACCCGTTCTTGGCGAGCGCCTTCCTTTTCAGTCTCCAACTTTACTAGGTGAGAGTTTAGCAAAAAAAAAACATACTTTTTTGTGAGAAGTGATTCAATATGGTAGAAATAAGTTAGAATCGAAAATTGGGAGTGTCCGGTGAAAATTTGTAAAAGTGCTTATTTATAAAAGTTAAGCTATTATTTATCTCACTGTTTTAGATTTTGATTAAATGAAACAGAACTAGAAACAGAAATCAGCTTTTGTCAACACTACAAAGTAATTTTTTTTATCCCAAAAATTAAGAAACATTTTTTTTAGTGATTGCAAACACTCTCTAGTCTCACATATGGTAATTCGAGTATAAGGTGACGCTATTAACATTCCATTTTTCTCTAAGTACACAGGGTTGTGCCTAGAAATTTTTAGGCCTAAGTCAAATTTAAAAATGAGTCCTCTTTTTTTTTTTTACAAACTTAAAGACAACATAAAATAATATTAAAAACCAAACTATTCATAATGTACAAAAAATAGTTAAAATAACATGACAACTATGTCCAAATGAATTACTTAAATACAACTTGACTCGCAAATCTGGCGGCAAAAGTGTTAATCAAGTCTGTATAATCAAATTGTTCAATAATTCATTGTTAATCCATTAAAAAGAAAGTTTGTACTCTTTTCAAAATTCATTAATAAATTTTTTATTTCATCCATTCTCAAGCTTGTTATATTAAATAAATTTTATTTCATCAATAAAAAAAGGCTTGTTCTTCTTCCATTTTTCCAAGTTGCTAATTAATTTTTTCTTTATGAGTTGTCTGTAGCTATTACATCTTGAAGAATTATTTGGATCAATTTTTTCATCAAAATCTACTCATTATTAGTCAATATACAAATAGTACTAAATAAGTAAATTTCATAGAAAAACTTAGGTTGTGATACCATTTAAGACATTAAACAAGTCATAATTATGACAAGGAGGGGTAAATTTGAAAATGATAGTTAAGTGCAATAATTCGCAAAGTTTTGTGGGTAAAATAGAACAATTGAAAGTTAAGTGAACAAAGTAGAAAAACTTGCTTAAATTGAGGCAAAAATTTAAATTACCTCATATTCTATTTACATTCCTATTTATTACATACACACACACATATATATATATAAAAGTATAGGAATTTTTGGGCCCCTAAAATTTTGTTATTATTCTGGCATGAATCGAAGGATTCACTTGCCTTACATAGTGCACGACCATGAGTACACTGTACACCCCTCCCATTAACTACAAAAATATCATAGTACATTTATATGGTAAATGTCATGATGACACGATGATTCAAATGATAGATGACATGATTATACGATGACTCAAATAATAGATGGCAAGATGGCATGACCATTCCTGCCATTGTATCATATGACATGACGACACAATGGTATAGGATGATATTATGGTACAATGACTCAAATGGGATAACACGATGACTTAAATTGAATGACATGATTGTACGATGACTCAAATGGAATAGCACAACCATCATGTCATTGTGTCATATGAGTTTAATAAAAGAAGGGTAAATTAAGGAATATTGGGGGATGTATTAACTACTCCCTCCGTCCCAATTTGATAGGCAACATTTCTTTTTTCGTTCGTCCCAAATTATAGGCTAGTTTCCTTATTGGGGGTATTAATTATATAACAATAGACCAAATTACCCCTATTTAATTCACTTTATTTTTAACAAACTTTATTTTTCCAAGATAGTTGGAATACTAAAAATTAAAATAGGAGTGCATTAATCTTCCAATAACAACACAATCCACGAAAATATCATACTAAATATCATGTCTCATCACTTACTCAAAATGAAAAAGAAGTCTATGTGCTGCTACAAAAAAATTGAGAGTTCTGGAAATATTCATTAAACAATTACAAAAACACCTCATTCACCTTATGTGAAAAATAAAATAATGGATGACAAAAAATTAGAGACATTTACACAATCCTCCAAGAATTTTGAAGACGATCATCTTGCTACAGTATTCACGGGATATTATGGATTGAACACACGCACGAAGCCAGTGTTAGATTTGAATGCATTGCCGACCGAAGAAGGCTACATTTCGGTAGCACAAGAAAAGCATCTAGTGGTTTCTCAAATGTTGAGGATTTTTATACCAAGGTTTTTCTAAGTTTCGAATTATTAGTCTTTTTTATTGGTTGTAAAAGTATTACAAGAATCTAATCTTTATCCAAGTTAATTAATGAAGTAAGAATAATATATTAGCCTAAATTGTTTATCCAAGTTTTTGTATTCATCTCCCTGCTTCGTTAATTTTGTACTACAATGCCTTAAAAGCTTTGTACCAAGGTTGGAGACAATCCAATTTGTAATTACATCCACAAGGAGATCAATTTCCTTTGGGTTTCCTGCATGGAAAATTCATCATAATATACCAAAGATTAACAAATGGGTTTTCTTTCTCTTTCAAGATTTTAGACTTAACTCAATTAGAGATATCATACATTTTCAGAATCCTCAAAATCTAGAGAACAACAAAGAGTTGTCTTTGCCGCCATAAGAACTTCGACATCACAATGAATGCACTCTGGTAGTTGTCCGTTTCTGATCAACTTTTGTTTGTTCATATGTGGGATTTTATAGTTATTAAATCCATGTTTTTTCATCACCTCAACCATGCATGTTTGCAATGTCAAAAACACATTGTTCAACTCTTCAGTTGGAAATTTTTCAAAGGCATTCTCCACGGCAGTAGTGAATTCTTCAATTGTGGATGGAGCCTCTTGGTGTTGAAGCGAATCAATTGTTAGATAAATGTTTTTATCAAGATTTTGATGATTATGTTTAAATGAGTTTTTATACCAAAACAATGTTTATAAATATTGTCCAAATACTCATAAATGATTTAAAATATTTTTACTAATTTTTGGAGTATTTCTTAGAGTTTATTACTCGATAAAATTGGACAACACTTTTGATGATTTTATGTTAATTGGTTTTTACACCAAAACAATATTGTCCAAATACTCCTAAAAGATATAAATGTTTTTACTAATTTCATGGAGTATTTCTTAGAGTTTATTATTCGATAAAAATGGACAACACTTTTGATGGTTTTGTTTAAATGAGTTTACTATGTTTATAAATGTTGTCCAAATACTCCCAAGTGATTTAAAATATTTTTACTAATTTTTTGGAGTATTTCTTGAAGTTTATTTTTGATAAAAATCGGACAACATTTCAATTTGAAGGTCGACAGGTCGAACAAGAGGTCGACCGGTACCTGAAGAGTGCGTAAATGAAACAGAACACTCTGGAACACAAAATTTGAAGAGGGGGACCGGTCAAGGGTGAGGCCGACCGGTCGCACCACCTAGTCGACCGGTCGACCCCCCCTTCAACATGTACCTGGATCGCACTATTTTTTCAAAACGTTCGAAATCTTATTACAGGGCAACCGGTCGCCCTACGTTATTTTTGACAGCAAAAATTCCAACCGTTGCAATCCTTATCAGCAAGATTTACTTTTCATTTTTGTACAATATTTCTACATCTTGTGATCCTCTTTTTGTAGACAAAAGTGAAGAAGAAGGAGCCTATGTTGGGAGCCTATGTTGGTGAAGACTCTCCTATAAATAGAGGATGAATTGAAGACACAAAAAACAACACACACAAGCAAATACACAACAAGAAATCTGCAAATTTCCAAGCTTTCATATTCAACACTCTTGTTGTATTTATAGCCTAAGTATTTCACTTTCACATTTTGAGGTCTAGGCTTTATTTCTTGATTACATTTGCACTCAAATTGTAATATTCGTTATTGAGTTGTAATCTTGATTTTTGTCATCATTCAACACAACACATCCTTGTGAGTATTCTTATGGAAAGAATACACTTGGGTGATCTAGGTGATAGGTGTTTCAAGAGTGTGGTGCTCTTGAGGTATTGAAGAAATTGGTGTTCTTCAAGGTTGAAGATTGTGCTAATCTTCACAAGGTGCCGTTGGAGATTGTGGTAATCTTCAAGAGAGTTTGTGGTAATCTCAAAGGTGGTGTTGTAGAAGAGTGTGGTGCTCTTCAAGGTGATGTTGTAAGGTGTTGTATTAATTTTGGAAATTAATAAAATCGTTTTTCTTTTTGAAATCCATCCCGGAGATACTGGGGTGGTAGAAGATTAGGCCCTAAGTGGGTTGAACCTCTATAAATCGACGCGTGTTGTTTACATTCCGCACATTGATTATTGTATTTGAGCATTCGGTTTGAAAAGGAGGGTAAAATCGAAAAAATGGAGATAATCTATTCACCCCCCCTCTAGATTATCGTAGCCGCTTGGACTTACAAGTGGTATCAAAGCCAAACTCTTTGGCAAGCTCATTCCACATCGCGAGTAAAGAGGAACGATCACCGGCTACGAATGAAGTCTACCTCATTGGCGCCTCCACCACCAAGCCACCACTATTTGATTCCAAAAATTATACATTTTGGAAAGAAAGAATAGAATGCTATCTACAAGGTTGCGGGTTCGATATTTGGAACACGGTCGTAAATGAAGAATCCATTCCAATGATGAACACACCACACAAAGGCCTCAAAGAGCTCAATGATGAAGAAAAGAAAATCATCTCCTTAAATGGTAAAGCTCTTAATATTTTGTATTGTTCACTTACCATTTTGGAATATAATCATATTGTAGGAATTAAATCGGCACATGAAGTATGGAGAAAATTAGAAGAAGTATATGCAAATGAAAGGAACCACTCAAAAGCATCTACTTCTAAAATGGATACAAACCCAACATGGGATGAGCTTCCTACAACTTCCGACGTCGATGAAAACGAACGATGTCTTATGGACTTCGAAGAAGAAAACGAGGTAAGTTCAAAACCCTCCACTTCTTATGATAATGAATTACAAAATGATTATAGTGATTTGCAAAATGATTTTGATGAACTTCAAAATGAATTCCAAATCTTACTTGTTAAATACAAAAATTTGAAAAAGGAATTCAATATTTTGAAAATTGATAAGGATAATTTATTTTCCTCTTATGAATCACTTTCATGTGATCGCACCACCACACTTGACAAGGTTAGAAACCTTGAAAAAGAAAATAGTACTCTTGTTGAGGATATTAATTGCATGAAAAATGATTTATCAAAATCCAACTTGAGTACCGATAAAATAACCGATATTATTGATGTTCATAGTTGTGATAAATTGAAACAATGACTTGATCATAAGCCTAGTGTTGTTAATTATGTGAAAAGAAATCAAGTCCCTATGCATGTTGGTCATTATGCTCCCAAAATTATTACTTGTTTTTATTGTGGTAAAACGGGTCACACGATTAATACTTGTCGGGCTAGAAATAGCTCTAATTATTATTGTAGACCGAAAAGTCTCAAAGCTAATTCCAAAGGACCCAAACACTTGAGGGTACCACAATATAATGTCATATTAGGTACCCGGTGGAATAATAATCAAAGAAAATTTATGCCGCCTAGAAGACATCAAATGACCATTTCATTTGATCAAAGTAGAAGACATCACCACAATGAATTTCCAAGAGAAAGGCATTATCAACAATGGGAATGACATAATCATTGGAAATGGAGCAATTGGAGAAGCTATCATCAACAAGATGATTTTCAAAGGGGAAGATATCACCAACAATGGGAACGACACAACCCATGGAAATGGCGTAATTGGTAAACCGTATCTCCTCATTTAAATATGCGTTTTATTTTGTTATGCATGTTTTTATTTGTGCCTTAATTGTAAAATGAGTTTTCAAATATTTCTTAATATTAAGGTCTTCAATATATATTTGTGTTTTTAAATATTTTGAAAAGGAGATCTTGTATATTTTGTTCTCAACTCTTGTGCATTTACATAGACTAAGGTGCTTTTATTATCTCTTATTGCTTAGCCTACACTTGTATTATTATGTTTGTGCAAAACGTGTTTAAGAATTGTGTAGGACATATATATTTTCATCAATGGTTATTTTCTCAAGAGAGGACCATAAACTATCGAGGTACGCTCATCATTGGTATTCATCCTATAGACTCTATATATCTTTGTCATTCGTGCTTGTTTTTCAAAGTATTTTATACAAGTGCTATTAAGAGGATTTTTTGATTTTTAAAAGGCATTATTTGACATAGCTTGTTTTATCCAAGATTTGTAAAGGATTATATTTTGTTTTTGATAAAACATTTGATTTTTTAAGTTATGCATTTTATTGCACATATATAATTATTCTTGGTTGCTTTGTCAAAGCTCTTGTTCATATGCTTCTTGTAAATGAGGTCTCAACTATATGCTCTTGAATTTTTCAAATTTCAAAAGAGACCTTATATAGCTTCTTATAAGCTTATTTGAACTTACATGTTTTATGAAACTCTTGATGATTTGTTTGAAAGCATAGTATGTGTTACTTGTTATTATGTCTCTATTTTTGATATTACTATGCTCTTGTGCAAGATATCTTGATTACGATTTTGCAGAAAATTTTTGAATTTTGGAACAAGCTTGTTGACCAAGGCAAGGTTAGTAGCTCGAAAGTATCGTCAAGGTATTGATTTTGATGTAACATTTGCACCCGTAGCACATTTAAAAGCTATTTGCATTTTACTTGCCCATTCTTGTTTTAAGATAATTTCAAGTCTTACCAAATGGATGATAAATTCATTTTTCTAAATGGTTTTATTCAAGAAGAAGTCTATATAAAACAACCTTCGGGGTTTAAATTTTCTTTTTTGGCCATAATTTTTATAAAAGGCCTTGTATGATTTAAAACAAGTACCTCGTGTATGGTATGATAGACTTAGCTATTTTTGCTAAATGGTTTTACAAGAGGTAAAGTTTATACTACTCTCTTTTCGAAAAAAAAAGGGGCAAGATTGTTTACTTGTACAAATTTATGATATCATTTATGGTGCTACTAATGAATTATTGTGCAAGTTATTTTCTAAGTTGATGCAAGGTGAACTTAAGATGATCATGAAAGGGGAGCTAAAATTCCTTCATTGGACTTCAAGTTAAACAATGCCAAGAAAGTGGTTGTAATTCACAATCAAAGTATACAAAAGTACCTTTGAAGAAGTTAGGCATTGAAGAAGGAAGAATCATCTCAACCTCTATGGCTACCAATGTAAAGTTTGACAAAGGTTGAGGAAGGCATATTGATTGACAAATATATTCGAGGTATGTTCACTAACTTTTCGTATTCCATTAGACTTGACATTTTCATGCCGTATGCCTATGTGCTCGTTTTCAAAGCAATCCCAAAGAATCTCATATGAGTGTCGTTAAAAGGATTTTTCGATATTTGAAAGGCACTATTCAATATGGTTTATTCTATCCAAAGAATAAAAAAAAAATTCTTAAAGGTTATAGTGATTCGGATTATGCGGGAAATATTGTTGATCGGAAAAGTACTTCCGGATCATGTCAATTTCTAGGTGATTGCCTAGTTTCTTGGTTTTCAAAGAAACAAAATTGTGTTTCACTTTCAACGGCCGAAGCCGAATATATTTCCGCGGCATTTTGTTGTACACAACTTCTTTGGATGAAACAAACTTTAGCGGATTATAAATGTTCTTTTGAAAGTGTTCATATCTTTTGTGATAATATATCTGCTATAAATATTGCTCAAAACCCGGTTCATCATAACCGTACTAAACATATTGAGATTCGACATCATTTTCTAAGGGATTGTGTTTCAAAATGAAAAATTGAGATATCTTTTGTACCATCTCAAGATTAATTAGCGGATATTTTTACAAAACCGCTATCTTCCGAGACTTTTGCATCAATACGAGCTCGGTTAGGCATAATTCATATTAAATGAAGTCTATGATTGCATTTTGCACATTTTTAAAACTTAGGGGCGAAAAATCGGATTTTTGGTTCAAAACTCGAATTTTCACAAAACAGAAAGAACCACTGGGCTAATTGGGGGAAGGCCGACCGGTCGCCCACCCCCCCAACCGGTCGACCACAACAAAATTTTGGATAAAAACGCTTATGTTCTCAGTTTCATCATTTTTGGTCTTTTGTGTTCATTTTTCGTCCCCTACGCACTTTTCACACAAATTTCACTTCAAATTTGTTTATTGCATACATTTTATATTTTTGGACTTCATGAGGCTCGATTATCATCATCATTGTTCATTTTTACCGATTAGATGGTAAGAATTTCTCCTTTTAATCTCAATTGGGTTGAACCCTTGAGAATGTGCTTGTATCTTGATATCTTGTTGAAATTCTTGTATTAATATGTTGTTTATGATAATTGATGATGAATGAATATTGTTGTATTGAAATTGGTGATGAATTTTTTTGGCTTAAACGAATCACAAAGGCGTTATATTTCTCTTATTTTATTTAATGCACGTCAAGTGTTCGACAAAATATTTCAATGAAAAACTCATCACCTAAATGATTCTCTTGATTTGAAAAGTTTTATAAGTTTATTGAGATCATGTTTTATCAATAAAATGAGCTTTTACAAATCAAATGAGCTATTTTTCCCTTTTATTCGGAATTTAAGCTTAAATCCTCAATATGTTCGATAAATCGATTAAATTGCGCACTTTGATATAACTGTATGATGTTTTTATCGTGCTAACATTCTTTTTGATGATTTCAAAGGGGGAGAAACAAAAAAAAACGCTCATATGCTTAAAGAAGCGAAAATAAGCTCGCAAGAAAAGCTATAAGCTAAAGCTCTTAAAAGCCAACATCTATGGATTATACTTGGTCCATGTGATGTATTATGGACTTTTATACTTGACTAATGATGCTTTTGTGACAGGGGGAGCTTATAAGCTCATGATATTCAAGCTTAAGTTGTAAAAACTAAGCTTTAAGCTTTTAGTTGTTGCTTCTATACTTACTCTTGCTATGCTTGTTGATAGGGGGAGCTTGTGCAAAAATGATTTTGAAAAATATTTGCTCCTATCCTTGTGTGTTTGTACTTATGATGAATCTTGCTTAAAATGAATTGATGTTTTAGACCGGAAAATTTGTTTCGTTTTAAAATCAACTTCCTAAAATTGTTTTGGTTTGTAATCATCAAAAAGGGGGAGTTTGTTAGATAAATGTTTTTATCAAGATTTTGATGATTATGTTTAAATGAGTTTTTATACCAAAACAGAATACTCTGGAACACAAAATTTGAAGAGGGGACCGGTCAAGGGTGAGGCCGATGGCCGCACTCCCTGATCGACCGGCCGACCCCCTTCGACTGCACCTGGATCGCACTATTTTTTCAAAACGCGTTCGAAATCTTATTACAGGGCAACCGGTCGCCCACGTTATTTTTGGACAAAAATTCCAACCGTTGCAATCCTTATCGCCAAGATTTACTTTTCATTTTTGTACAATATTTCTACATCTTGTGATCCTCTTTTTGTAGACAAAAGTGAAGAAGAAGGAGCCTATGTTGGGAGCCTATGTTGGTGAAGACTCTCCTATAAATAGAGGATGAATTGAAGACACAAAAAACAACACACACAAGCAAATACACAACAAGAAATCTGCAAATTTCCAAGCTTTCATATTCAACACTCTTGTTGTATTTATAGCCTAAGTATTTCACTTTCACATTTTGAGGTCTAGGCTTTATTTCTTGATTACACTTGCACTCAAATTGTAATATTCGTTATTGAGTTGTAATCTTGATTTTTGTCATCATTCAACACAAGATATCCTTGTGAGTATTTTTGTGGAAAGAATACACTTGGGTGATCTAGGTGATAGGTGTTTCAAGAGTGTGGTGCTCTTGAGGTATTGAAGAAATTGGTGTTCTTCAAGGTTGAAGATTGTGGTAATCTTCACAAGGTACTGTTGGAGATTGTGGTAATCTTCAAGAGAGTTTGTGGTAATCTCAAAGGTGGTGTTGTAGAAGAGTGTGGTGCTCTTCAAGGTGATGTTGTAAGGTGTTGTATTAATTTTGGAAATTAATAAAATCGTTTTTCTTTTTGAAATCCATCCCGGAGATACTGGGGTGGTAGAGGATTAGGCCCTAGGTGGATTGAACCTCTATAAATCGACGCGTGTTGTTTACATTCCGCACCTTTATTATTGTCTTTGAGCATTCGGTTTGAAAAAGAGGGTAAAATCGAAAAGATGGAGATAATCTATTCACCCCCCCTCTAGATTATCATAGCCGCTTGGACTTACATCAATAGCCCTAAAGAAACCAAGATCCAAAACATTCATGTCCGGACTATTCGGAGGTTGACAACATAAACGAATATCAAGACCACACTTTCTTGCAGCTTCTACAAACTCCACATCATTGATATTCTAGTGAAGTTTAGCATTATCTTGTTGAATGATTATTGTCTTACTACTCGAAGATGGCCATTTTTCTTTAATCGATAGCAACACTTTTTCAATCAAACACCTTCGGATCACATCTTTGGTTATTGATAAAATTGGCTTTGTTTCCATAGTCCCTGGTATGCGGTTTTTGCTACTCCGCTTGGCTGCTTCCTTTACCACAAATGGCCAGATCCCGATTTTTCCATCAAACATTTTCTTCGTCGTAGCATCAAACCTTGGGCGGGCAACGACAACCAAAAACATTAGTTTTGTAACATATCTTTTACTTTTGCATGTGCGATACGGCTCTTTTTCATCACAATGAATGTAATATTTTTGTGACGTCTTCGACATATAAAACCATTTCTCATCAATATGAATTCGGTTTTGCATGTTAAGGAAGAAAAGTTTAGATTCAGTTGTACCTTCATCAATCATAGATAGACAAAACTCCAATCGTGTTTTCTTATTCTCATTCGTGAGGAATGGTATCACGGCATTTGAGTGCGGTCGTAAAATTCCATCTTTGATTCTCCTATGCAATGTTGATTTTGGCACGTTCAAAGCCTTTGACAATGACCTTATATTTGTTCGTCGGCGAAATGAGATATCTTTGATTTGTTCTATAGAAATTTGAACTCTCTTTCGTCCGACTCGATTCACAAGATTTGAAGAAAAAACTGGTGTTAAACCATTTTCAGCAATACAAAAGGTTGCATTATGCCAAATGCGATAAACCGATCTTGTAGACACGGAAAAGAATTCAGCCACCTTTGAGATAGTTCCTTTTGGAATATTTCTATTATGGCTTTCATGGAGTAACATTTCGAGAATTGCCCTCTTTTTATCATCCGACAGATTTTTCTTTTTGTTGCCTTGATGCACAACTTGTTGTGTCGGAACCACGCCGTCTTCAAGATTCATTGTAGTATGGTGAGTAGATGGTGAATTTACATCCCCAGGTAGATTATTCAAATCTATTGTAGTATTTCTTGGTCTAGGAAGAATATTGTTTGAAGACTCAGTTGATTCGGGCAACATATTCAAATCGATAAGTGAGTTTTGTGGGATAAATACATCATCATTTTGTGACTCAGAATTTCTAGGCAAAAGGTTCAAATTGATGTGTGTAATATCTGATGGACCATTCATGTTTTTGGTTGTGATTATCTTCAATTGTGTATACCATTATATAGATAACTAGATGAAATTCAAATTTGATTTCAAAAAAATAAAAGATGCATGACGAAAAAAAAAAGCGGCCACAATCAAAACAATTTGAGTTTTTAACTTACCGCTATTTTGTTTGAGGCAACACAAATTTAATTTAAATGCTTTGAAGATAATAAAATATGTCATAATGGAGTCTTGGGATTAATAATGATATAGCACAATTTAATTTAAGGGTAAAATTGGAATAATATGGAAAAAAATTATAATCCCAATTACAATTACTATGTTTTCTTAATATGTGTGATTTCTTCTATTTGTCTATCAAATTGGGACGGAGGGAGTAATAAGTAAATGTATTGTTTTCAAAAAATAGGATGGTTGTATTCAGAATTTGGAAAGTATGTGTACTCACGGAAAATGATGTCTGAATAGCACCACCATCACGTATATTTAGTTTGGTTGAGTTTATATTTTTCAATATTATGTATTTAGAATTAATTAATTATTACGTAATTTTTTTTTTGCAAATCTTTATTACGTAAATTGATGTTTTAAATATTTTATTATGAAACTTGACTTGATGAAATATGTGTATTATATTATAATATATGTCTTTCTCATTTTAACATATTGTATTGCGTTCGAGAAGACTTCAAAAGTCATTATAAAATTGACATTGACCAAACTTTAGTGAGAAAGTCTAAATGTGTATCGAGCTAGTGCGAGTAAACACAGAAATATAGGTGAGGAATTGTAAAATAATTTTTTTGAGTAATAGCAAAAGTTGCCTCAAAATTAGGTACAGAGTTAACAAGATTTTCAATATGTTAATTTTTCGTTTGAGCTTAATGGTTATATACACCATTCCAACACTGAACAAAAAAATATCTTTCAATCACATTACAAAGATATGCAAATTTTTGGGGTTTGAGATTTTCTATTCCATTCATCTCATTCAACTTATATTCCATCACCTCGGATAAATAATACATGTACAAAATAATTTCACAATTGTGCATGTGTCATTCATCTAATGTATGAAATAGAGAGTGGAATATGAAAAAATGGAATAGGAGATCTCATCCCAATTTTTTGGTAACTTTGTCACTTGTTCTAAGATTATGCCCTGTGTATCTTCTGAATTGAGAGTCACAATATTTTAATTAAGATTGCTCCTAGCGACTTGGTATTCGCAGTCTAAAACACAAATATCTCAATCAATAATTGGCATTTGATTTGATTTGAATACTCGTGGAGTGAAGTGATATGTGTTAGAGTTTGTGTTTGTTTGTATTTTAGACACTCTGTCTTTGAGTAGTTTTTGAGGATGAGTTCTACCCAAACCCATTTATAT
>CM071925.1:6410169-6489087 GCA_016081115.2 Rehmannia glutinosa | reverse complement strand
AAGTTACGCGCATGTCTTTACAGGACATATTACTGTCAAATATTGACGATGTATGCAAGAACATTTTGACTATGTTTCATATCGGGAATACCAACATGAAGAAAGAACAGGCAGAGCCACGGGAAACCTTAAGGCAATGTAAAAATGCGAGCAGAATATTATGTGGGGCCTCCGATGCTTAACCGTGACTTATATGTTCACTTGATGAACTCAAGAAATCCGCTCATGAAAAATTCCCATCGAACAATGATTCCTAAATGGTACCGAGGAACCGAGATATTTAAAAATCTAAGATCTCCGAAGATCTTAGAGAAATCTTAAGACGGTGCGTAATTATGGCAACCGCCATATTCATCTACCAGCATAAGTTCATCGATCCGAACTGCATGGGAGACGATGGTGAAATATCAAGGAAACTCTTGAACCTCCTTCATGATATTCAAAAACGAATGTTAACCGGAGGATGTACTCTCAAGTTCATCCGGGAGGAAGGGAAACGATGGATTTTGGGACAAGACTTATTTACACCAAAAAGGAAACCAACCAAAGTCATACGAAAATGACTACCATTTATGGAAGCTATCGCTTCTAATCAAAGGGAAATCCATCAAAAATTAAAAAAATGGATATTGAAAAGATGAATCTCAAAGATCTACACTTACCGGGCGTAATCCTTCATGGATTAGGTATTGTAGATTTAAAGATGAACGCTGTGAGGAATCAGCCTTGGTTACATATGACCCACAGAGACCAATTCCACCACCACCGCCCACCGCTTAATCCTAACGCCGAAGAAAGTACATGTTCGCATCATGGAACTCGGGACTAGAGGATGCCACATGTCGGGGATTTCACGAAATGATCCACTTTCGCATCAGGAGGTCGTAAACCTCTTCGCGCAGAACTAGACAAACATACCGAAGGCCGGCCGTTTATCGTCCACCCATAAGATAAGATCGCGACTTTGACCAATACATCCGCATGATGCCACGTTAACTGACATCCCATTTTAAAAATGTAGAGAAGTCCTCATTGATGAACGGCTTCACCATGAGAATTTCAATATAACCCCATCTTACAAAGATCATTCATTTTACTACTTGGAAATGAGTCTTCAAGGATCGGTGAAGATTGTTCGATATGACCGATGCTAGTTTAAAAGTTTGGTCACATCAGGGAATCACTTAAAGAATTGTCGATGGTACGGCAAAACTATTCAAAATCCAATTCATCAAGCACATGTTATTTTATGATTAGAGGATGAAAAAGAAAGAGATATAAACAAGCTCTCTATAGCCTTGAGTTAATGATATTTGTCATATTGACGAATATATCAAGTTGTTCACCAATACCGTGGAAATCAAGATTGAGGAAAAGAAGTTGCATAAATATTCTTTGCCAGCATTCCGAGTCCCCGAGAGAAATGCTTATCGTGAATACAGGCGGTGGAGTCATGAGAAACCGTGGCTTAAAAATGTCTTCCTAAAGGCCAAGTTATCCGAATGGTAGTTACAAGCAGCTCTATACAAGAATTACAAAAGAATAAGAGGAATTAATGGTCAGCTTCCTATGTTGCGTGGATAATGATATCCTAACAGCCAAGGGGAGATCAAATCCGCGCGTGCATAAAAGCAATGAGAGCGAAAGTCATCCATATCACGCGAGGAAGCAAAGAAGAAAGGTGAGGTCTTCATGGAGACCTAGAAGGTTTCGTCAAAACAAAAGGCCAAGAGTAATCAGGGCAAAGACCAAAGACTACATGAGTAGAGCTCATCATCAGATCAATCAAGCAAGTACCAAGACAGAACCAGTGAGTTAGACCAGCGTGTTTGTATTAGAGCTAATGAAAGTTTCAAAGATCGTAATTACGATACGCGAGGGCAATCTCAACTGAGATCTGTCCGACAATCAAAAAAAACGAGGAGTCGATGGGCTTCAGCACTAAACGGGTTAAGTCGTCAGTACCATTATCAAGATTTAATACAGTGTATCAATTCTGAGGATATTCTCGATTTAAAGATCTATGAAGTTAGTTGAATATTGGTCTCGACGATGGAAGTGACTCTGAATCGAGTGAAGAACAAATTCTTCAATGATAGCCGTAGGTGAGAGATATGTCGTGATTCCTCTTCACACGAAGCGTTTCCCATAAGACTTGAGAATCACGAGGAAAGATCCTTAACAATTAATACTGGAATCAATTTCGAGAACATAAACCTTTGGGGAGATTACAAGACTAATGGAGTTCACAAAGTACTAATAAAGATACAGAACCGATGCATTCACTAGTCCATTCTCCATACATATCTACTTAAATGTTATATGCTGAATATTAAAGGCTGGTATTTCGCCGCCTATATCAAATTCCAGCCAAATATGTACCGCAGCCGGGATGTTTTCCTAAAGAATCGAGAAGATTTATCACCTATTAGAAGAGATTTCTCTAAAAGGATTCTTATCTCAATGGGAATTAAAAAGCGCAAATAATGATCGAGGCGCAAAGACACCCATGGTACAAAGGAAGACACCAATCTATTTCCATGATAGTGCAGATATTTTCATAAAGAAACAATTTCCTACAAACATTCAAGCGATTCACACAAGAACGAGACTTAAGATTTATTTTAACCTTATGTGATCATAAGATTATTGTCCAGAGATCATGTGGAATTTTACGTAAAAATGCCTATTAATTTCGTGCAGCTAGCTGCAGATGAAGTCAAACTTCTAATCCAAAATATGATCAAGTAAAATTGAAGTAACCTTTATTATCCGGGGGTGACAATTGGTTCCATCCGTATGATCAGAAGATATGGGATAATAACTTGTATTCATTCGAAATACAAGAAAGAACCAGTCACACCGCAGGCCATCGTGCACTATGGATGAGTCTAATGGAGAATCCACAGAGTGATGTAACCATGAGGAACAAATATCACTCGAGGATATTAAGATCCAAAATAATTACAATGAAGATCCTTTTTGGTGGGATAAGAACGAGCTTAAAGCTTCCCTTAAATACAACCGAAAGAGTACTAGTTCGTAAGATTCAAACCAATCCTTATGAACCAAGTACATCGCGGAGATATGCAAAAGATACTTGGTGTAACATCTTTAATTTTGCTAATTTCAACGTGAGTTTCTCTTGATACAACAAATTCAAAGATTATTAGTCGAAACCATGGAGAAATCAAAAAGAGGAAAGCTAAGACTTGTTATTAATTACAGCGGATTAATAAACATTTTGGAGTTCACGGATGCACTATATCCCCGGAGAACATCTGGTTAATCAGATTAAAGGTGCCAAGATATTCTCAAAGTTCGACATTGCAAGTCTAGATTTTACCAGACAAGATGGATGAAGAAAGCAAGAAGTCACAGCTTTCTACACCACAAGTGCGACACTATTTGGAATGTGATGCCTATGGGATTGGCTAATGCACGACCTGTGATATATCAAAGAAAGATGATAACTATTCAAAGATTATTTCGCTTTCATGTTCGTGTATCAGCGATATTCTTATCGCCTCAAAGAACACAGCAGCATCTCAAGCATTTGGAAATATTTCATTGTTTGTCACAGCATGATTAGCGCTGTAGTGTTAAGGCAAGAATCGCAACAAAAGGACAATTTCTGCGGAATTGAGATCGATTTAACTGAATAATCCTACAAAGTCATATTGTATAAAAGATACAAGGATTTTTATACATTGAAAGACAAGAAGCAGTAGCTTTTGGAGTTGTCAATTTTGTCGAATGTTTATAAACAATCTAGCACATTATGGCAGCCCATCGCTTAAAAAGGATGCAAAGATTCAAATGGGATGTTGTCCCAAGCGGGTGTAAGTGTATGTTTAGAAGCGGGGTTCAATAAACTTACCAAATTTTCGATTTAGTCCTTTTAAATCTACAGAGTTGATTCTACACAACCGGTGTCCTCATGGATACGACTAGTCACTCGAGAGTTAATCTCAAATGCATCAAATGAGCCGTTGATGGAGTAACTCATGCTGGGTATAATTCACTCAACTGTGGTTTTGTTTTCACAAGACTTAACACCCTTAAGTTTGATTACAAGATTTTAGAGCTTGATTTAGTACTTATAAATTATCAAGTGGATAGCAAATTTATCGCCATATAAGCAGCTTTAAAAATGCAGAATTTAAGTGTCAAATGTAAATGACACAATGAAAATTTGAGCAGAGGTTCAAGATGGGGTAATTCTTCTACTCCTCTCTTTCTCCAACTCCCGGAGGAATCCACTAAGTAATGATTGGCTTACAAAGTGGTACCGTATATAAGTCTTGATCACACCTGACTTGATCCTTTGGGACTGGCCCGAGACGCCTGATCACTCACCAAGCTTCTCGACGACCTCACTCTTCACAGGCAAAGTCAGCTTTACACATCGCAGCTCACTTGCTCAAGCTCTTTCGATTTGATCACGAAGCCTCCAAAAGCTTAAGACTTGGTTCAACTCTTGAACCTTACTACAATCCTTCCCGGAATGTAGACCCTTGTTTTCAATATTTTCCCTCTTCAACTGATTGAAGTATCTTTCCTTCACAAGAGTTGGATTGATGTTCTTCGTGAATGCAGTTTGAGGATTGAGAATGTTTTTGATTTTCGATAATGCTTCAACGTTTTATCTCATTTTTCTCTGTGTGTCATCCTTCTTCTCAAACAAACTCCTCAGCCTTTTATATGAACTTTCAAAAATTTGCCCGAAGAGATAGGTTTATTTTTGAAAGTCACTTTGGCCGTCAGTGGCTTGTCTTGTTGCGCTTCTTGAATTGCCATTTCCTCGTATGAATTGTTTTTTCACCTTTCGTAGTTCTCGACATGGTGTGGTGTTTCCCATTGGTTCATTCCTTTTGCACGCTTTCCGAGACCGAGCACTCCGAGAAAGGTGGTATGGGAGATATTACTTGTTTAAGTAAATTCTTTCTCAGGCAACGGTTCTTTTACAGCTTATCTCGATTTGACCGTATTTTCTTGCTTTCCCTGTGTGACTTAGAGTCGCCTTTCCAATCATATTGATGACTCTTCACTTCAACTTGAGACTTGGCTTGACTTGGATCGATGCCCACCACCGCATCTCACCAATGGGCTTCCCAAGAGAGTTCCCCGCTTACTCTTCTTTGCTATACTCACTGCCTCAGCTGGAGTCTTCCTCTCAAGTCTTTCTGCCTTGTCTTTGCATGTTGGGCGTAGGGGATTAACCCTACTTTGGCCACTCTATTTATTACAATGCATTTTACAACAAGAATTGAGGTGCCAACTTTCTATTCTAAGTTTTATACGGCATTCATCAAAATCTAAACAATAAAATTCCTAACAATTTCCCCTTTTTGATGATGCCAAAACTTAAAACAACCCAAAAAATGCAAACAACAAAGATATTACGCTGCATATGTATTGACATAGAATGTATGCTAATCAATTCTTTTATTGATCATATCATTCTTGTTCTTTTTTTACACAATCAAGCATAAGGTGTATCGTGAGCACATATTTGTTCACACAAAAAATACAAAATTATAGCTTTATTATTAAGACTTACATTGTATGTATTTACATAATAAAATACACGCGGTTGGACAAACACTTTCATCTCCTTTCATTGCCTTTTTTCTTTTCATCTTGATCTTCTTTCTTTCTTTTTCTTTCTCTTTTTTTCGCTGTTATCACCGCCTTTCTTTTTCTTTTCTATATGCCTTCCTAGCAAGCCTTCTATCTCTTTCTTATTCTTTCCTCGTCTCTCTCCTCCCATAGCTGAGTTTGTCTCTTGTTTTCTTCTTCTAGTCTTTTCACGCATACTTGCTAGTTTTCGGCGCACTTGCAAATTTGCTACTTGGTCGCTCCCGCAGATCCCTCCTTTCTTCCCCGATCCACATATTCAATGTTTTTGGGCAGCTCAGTCTAAGCTTCTTCCTCCACTATCGCTTCTTCCTCTACTCCTTTCTATAATCGTGATCAGGGTCTTTCTTCCACCGAGTGACCAATGAGTGACCACAGAGCGATCGCTGTAGCCCATCGCCGTCTGCCTTCTTCACATAACGTGAGACCCTTTTCCCATTACAAGTCCTAAGCTTGAGCTATAGACATATTTGCAAAGTATCCCTCGATTCGAAGCTGCTTAAATTCATCAATCGATCGTGGCTCGTCCGGACATCCGATGGCATGTTGTTCTCGCTTCACCGGAATGCCTTCATGTTCTTTCAAGATGTTCATGATTCGCATCCATTCTTCCTTCCACTTCCTTCATCCTCGCTTCAATAGTTTTTCTCTCTTATCGTCATGGATATAGCAGAGTGTTGGAGTGGCAGAGTCACATGGAGTTTGTCGCTTATAATGTCACCGTGATAGACCTTGTCGGGGTATTGTGCAATCATCAAAGTCACATCCGTCGACCCTTCCCTCAACAAGCTTTCCTTTCTTTTTTGTTTCAAGATTTCTCACTGATTTTCCCTTCTCAACCAAGCTTCCCTTTCTTCTTCCTTCAGATTTTTAGCGCTTTTTTAAGGTATTCCTCTTCCCTTTTGCATCATCAAAGGATAGAGGATCCCCAGGAACATCTTGGCAAGCATGAAGTCGAAGTCTTCTTTCGATGGTCGAGTTCTGGCCGAGTGCGGTTGTTGCGTAAGACGGATTCGATCGAGTGGCGTTGGATTCTCACAAATCGCATTCATCTCACCATGAGAAGGCTAAATTTTCTAGTCATGTGTTCTTCCAACGCCGTAGATCATTTGTATTTTGTTCACGCAATAGACTTTATCTAGTGTGAGCTTCATGCATATGCTCAATATGTTCTCTGCCTTTGTTTTTGCATCAACATTTTCAACTTCTCCATACACAGCGGCTTGTTGAACAATGTTCTCAAGAACGACTTGTTCCACACGCATTGTTTGTCAGCCGTTGCCACCATTCCTTATCCGAATCAAGATGCCTCTTAAATCAGTAGGTTGTCATCTCATGGTCCGGGCCAAGATGTCCAAAGAGGTTCGATGCCTCTCCATCCGTTTCCACCTTAGCGAATAATGCCTTGAACACTCTCGAACTTCACTGATTCTTTCAAGGTGTACGATGGCCATACAACATCAAAGTCATAAGTACTGGAACAATGGTACTGATGAGAAAACGGAGCTGGTCGTGATAGCGGCGCTGGTCGCCATTTTTCGACTTCTTTCATGGAGGTCTGTACTTCCGAGAAAAGCGAAAGGATTCTATAAAGATTCATCACCGCCCACCGGGATTTGTTCGATGATGAGCGGTGCGCGTGAAGTTCTTTTAGGAATCGACCTGCCACCGCTTGAGGGCTCGTGAAGGGTCTCTCGGTTCAATTGGTTTTGTTGTGAAGAGACCCGCTTTGTCGAGCACCTCACTGCCTTAACAACTTCGTTGGTCTCGGTGATTTTTCCATTTCAAGAGATTGGTCCGGCCTTATCGAAGCGTCATCTGACGATGATGAGATTTCCGTTGGTGGCTCTCATCAGTTAAAAAAGTTTGACGAGTAGTGTTCTTGGGATCGATTTGCTCGTGCTTGGAACATCCGCACTGAAGTCTTTTTGATTTGTCATGGGGATGATCACTTTTTTCGCCTTCCCGATCCCGAAAAAGTTGACATCAGATTGTCCTGGGAATCATGAAGTGCGCTTTATCTCCTTCTCGATGGGTCGATGATAGCAGGGGGATGTTCGCTACATCAGCCTTTCTTTACCCCGGGAAGTCTCAACCTCCGTGGCCTTCAAGACTCCAAAAAGGTCTCATCGTTAGCCGAGGCCTTCGTCCTCCCTTTCGAGTGTCACCTGCCTTAGGTGGTCTTCTATGGTGGCATCCATCGAGTCTCAACCCCATGGATTGCACTTTCATCACCTGCAGTGTTAACTCCTGGGGCTCCTTCGCAGGCCTCGACCGCACGCATCGGCGTCATTAGCCTTCGAGAGCTTGGTTCTCACCGAGATAGTCTCCAATCGCTCTGAGCTGTTGATGGCAACTTGCTATTCTTCTTGTGTTTGTAATTTCTCTCCTTCGCTCCTTGATTCGTTAGGAGTCATCTGCAGATCCTCCGACCTTTGCCGCAGCTGCGGAGTGGAGTTTCTCACCGGCGCACCACCGAGTGACTTGTAATGGGGTCACTCGTCTCCAAACTCCCTGCCGCTTCGATTGATTGTTCGGCCATCAAGGCAGGTGGTAACACACCTTCAATAGGGGTTGGCTCGATCGGGGTCCCCATTGTCCGCCATCGCCATCTCCTTATCGCTTCTTCCGAGTGAGTGGGAAGCGGGTGGCAACAATAAAAGGGTTATTTGTCGAACCACTCCCATTCGATCGATTTCATTGTGTTCGAGGACTCTCCGGGTCCTCCATCAGTCTTTGCTTTGCTCGTGAAGGATTCGATTCATGCAATGCTTGCTGCATTTGCAACTCTTCTCACAAAGAAGATTCTCCGATCCTCATCAGCAGCCGTGAGAAGACATCAAGAGAGGATGGTGTGTTCTGCGGGTGCCGAGATAGGGCGGATGCTTGTTTTCTCACGTGCCTCCGCTTCCTCAGCCTTGCTTTTTCTATCTCATTTTCCTTTGAAAATCGCAGGATGTCTAAGCAGTTATCTTCATCTAGGCCGTCCGAGCATCTTTAGTCCAAGGAAATTTAGTTAGCCTTCCTCTTCTTCTTCTATAAACTCCAGAAACTGTTTCCTTGACTTACCAACTTCCATTTTCTCCACTCATGACGATTTTGATGTCTGGGTAAGGTGGAGATAGATCATTACATCACTATCCGCCCACTGCTTGCTTTTTCAGTGTTTAGTTTTGTGTGAACTGTTGTGTCTTCGGGTTGCCTCATTGGATCACCTTCAAGCAGACTTGGTCAAGTTTCATCAATTACATCCGGAGACTCTACTTCCAAATCAGCCTCCTGATCTGCTTAGTTTGATGTGGTCGACCAAGTTTCCAAAATGAGCGCTTGATAATTCGCTTCGCTCTTCCTAGTTTGTACCGAGAGGGATTTTCGGTTGGGAGACGCTTCTTCGAGTCCTGAGTGGCAGGGCTGGTGTCGGTGTTTTTTCGAGGAGCGGGCCGTCGTGGCTTCCTCGCCTCCCTCTTTTTGACGATCGGAGAAGGTATTTGTGAGTCCTTTCGATCATCTGTAGTGGTGAGACACGGCTTCAGGGCAGTGACTCACTAGCAGGGCGGGAGCATGTTCGTTTTTTCTTTTTCAGCAGGCAATAGAGTCTTAGCAGTGCTCGCAGTGGCTTTCTTCTTGGCTGGAGAGGAACAATCAGATCTCTGGGCGACCTTCCCATGTCTCAGAGGACTCCTTTCACCTCCAATAACCGCCAATCACTAGGCCATATCCTGTGTGGATCTCCAAATGTGCCATCTTTCTTTGAAGGATTTGTTCCCCACGTTCGGCAGAGTCCCATGAGACAAATAGCGGTTTATCTTCTTTTCTTCGATGATTTAAAACCATTACAATCGGCTTTGCCTTTGATGATTGGTCAAAGCCGCCAAATTTGATGTCGATACATTTGGCAACTATATCCAACAACTTGTGATAATCCCTCCCCCACGTCGCCTCCTTGTTTGTCAGGTGTATTATTTTATCAAGATAGTTGACTTGGGCTATTTTTTTCCGTCATACCAAGTTTACATCAGCCTTCCTTAATCTCGATGCTCCTTTCCATTGTAGTGAGCAATGTTCCAAATCAACTTTGAGAGATAGTCACCGCTTCCGCGGGAACGATGACTTGATTCCTTCATCGTGAATCTCGGATTCACGAGAATCGTGCGACCTCTCCACATAGGTCATCTGGATATTCTAACGTTAGAAACGGTTTTAGCCCTGACGCTTCTAACTTTCAGCGATTTTCTTCACTAGGGTGTCGTCGGACCTGTTTCATCATTCACAAAATCCACCGAGAGCGTGTGGATTTGCTTTCCTAACTTGGTAAAGTCATAAGTTGGTGCCATTTCTCAGGATTATATCAAGGAAAACTGAGAGATTGACTCGAGATAGATAGGCTTTGAGAGTATTTTGCCTTTGCTTTTGAGAGAAAGAGATGAACAGTTTTTAGAAGTGCAGAGAGAAACGGACAAAAATTGTTTAAATATGGTTTATGAAAGGACGTATGCGGTTTTTTAAATATGATCGAAATCAACGGGCTTTGGATTTTGCACGCCTATTGAGCATTTAATGTCTCGTATTTAATGCGGCAAAGATTTATATCCAATCATAAGCTTGGTGTGCAGCTTTATGTCTCAGACACATCATCATTATGCCTTTGACGATTCGAAACATTCCCGCTTAGTCAAAACGTTTTTGTCACTTTGCTCATAAGTTATTCACTTTATCCCTTAGCTCGATTTAACTCTACTTCTCACGCTTTCTCTTAGTGATTCACTTATCACCGATTGTAGTCTTCCGTCTTCCGATACAACGATTTATCGAAATGATTGCATTTCAACTTCTTTTTCACCTCCTTTTGTTCCATTTCTTTTCTTTTGATTCTTCGTGTCTCAAATTTTAGTTCAATTAATCCCAACTCATGTTTGAGTTCTTCAAATCTTGACTCACATAATGGTTTGTGAAGATGTCGGCTAGTTGTTTATCGAGTTGAGATATATTCCGTGATGATGTCCTTCTTTCAACATGATTCTTATGAAGTGATATCCGACATCAATATGTTTTGTTCTTGAGTGCAATACAGATTTTGAGTGATTGCTATTGCAGACTTGTAGGTTATCACACATGATTGGAATTTCTTTTTCTCAATTTCATAGTCTCTCATTCTTTGCCTCATCCATAGACTTATAACAACAGACGCCCGCAGCTATGTATTCTCGTTTCACAGTAGAGGGTGGCTATTGAATTTTGCTTACTAAACCAGAAATTAGCTTTGTTTCCTAAAGATTTGACATGTGCCTCAAGTGCTCTTCTTGTCCACTCGCATCCAAGATAGTTTAATCAATAGCCCTAATTTTGAATCCACCTTCCTTCGATACCATAGCCTACTTCGCTTCCTTTCAAGATCTCAATATTCTCTTTGGCCGCCATATGGCTCTCTTTGGAGCAGATTGAAATCTTTGCACATACACCTACAAAGCAAAGGTGATGTCCGCCTCGCTGGCTTTGTGAGATGAGCAATGATCCAATAAGTGCTCAGATCTTGTTTGATCTACAAAGGCTTACCATCCGCATCCATGTCCATTTTGACCGATGTGTTCATTGGTATTTTTTACGTAAGACTTCTCCTCCATACCAAACTTCTTCATTAAATCTCCTCGGGTGTATTTTGTTTGACTTATGAAGGTTCCATCCTTCACTGCTTTCACTTGGAGTCCAGGAAGAATGTCAACTCTCCCATCATGCTCATTTCAAATTTACTTTGACGAGGTTTGAAAATTTTTCACATAGTTCTTTGTTAGTGGATCCAAAGATGATGTCATCCACATATATTTCAACAAGCAAGATATACTTTTTTTGTCATTCTGGAAAAGTGTTCTATCTACTTTTCCTTTTGTGAATCCATTTTCGTTAGGAATTGTCACAAGGTATCATACCATGCTGCGGGTGCCTGTTTCAATCCATATAGAGCTTTCTTGAGTTTGTATACCTTATCTCCAAGAGTCTTACTCAAATCTCGAGGTTGTTCAACATACACTTCTTCTTCCAATAAACCATTTAGGAATGCACTTTTACATCCATCTCGATATACAATGAAATTCTTGTGAGTCCGATATGCAAGAAACATCCTTATAGCTTCCAATCTTGCTACAGGGGCAAATGTTTCATCAAAATCTATCTTCTTCTTGGCAATATCCTTTGGCTACTAGTCTTGCTTTGTTTCGTACCAAAGAACCTTCCTCGCTCATCTTATTTCTGAACACCCATTCGTGCCAATAACATTTTGATGTATGGGTCTTTGCACTAATTCCCATACTTTATTTCTTTCAAACCGATTCAACTCTTCTTGCATAGCTTGAATCAATGTGTGTCGTCAATGCTTGTGACACGTCTTTGGGCTCTATTTGCGAGATGAAGCATGTGAACATGGCTTCTTGTTGAGTTCGATCTTGTTTTGACACCTTCTCTTATATCTCCAATTACAAGTTATGGTGGATGGTCTCTCAGCCATCTTACATCGTTGGAGTAAGTTAGTCGGATTTCAAATTAAATTTTGTGTTCTTGGGTCTGCTCTCGTAATCACTTAGCTGCAAATTTTCCCATTGTTTTGAGATTCAATATCTCATCTTCTTTCAATTGATAATTCCGGCCGGGGCCAAAGGGACTCTTCAGATGGTTGATGATTCAGCTTATTATGACTCTTCAATGTCTTCTCCATTTATATTTGGCTCATCAAATACCACATGAATGGATTCTTCTACAACCATAGTCCTTTTGTTGAGTATTCTCAGAGCTTTGCTTTCCACCGAGTATCCTAAGAAGATACCTTCATCGCCTTTTAGCATCAAAAGCCTTTAGGTTGTCTTTGCCATTGTTGTGGATGAAGCATTTACATCCGAATATTCTCCGAAATATGCAACATTTGGTTTCTTTCCATCCAGGATCTCATAGGGAGTCTTTTGTCACCGCTATTTATCATACATCTGTTTTGAGTGTAGCAAGTTGTGTTGATTGCTTGACCAAAATTTCAAAATCTTTTTGGTAACTCGCGTCACCTAACATGGTCCTAGCCGCTTTGAGGGTTCTATTTCTTCTTTTCGCAACTCCATTCTCTTGTGGAGTCCTTGTCGATAGTTCATGACCAATACCATTCTCAATACAACATCGAGTTATTATTCCATCGACAAACCGCTTCCTCTGTCACCGATCTTATTTTGATAATGGTTTGACTCTTCTCGTTTTGAATCCTCTTCATCACCGCGTGGTAGTTTTTGTAGAGTTTTTCTTCTTACACATGAATATTGTCCATGTATATCTTGAGTAGTCATCTACTACCACCAAGCGTGTATTTCTTTCCACTTATCTTGCGGGTTCCATCGGGCCAAATAGATCCATATGAAGCATTTGCAATATTCTTGTTGAGGATGGGCATGTCTTTTCTTTGAATGATGATTTGATTTGTTTTCCTTCGACATGCGTCACATATACTCTCCTTCTTGTATCTCGAGTCCGGAAGTCCTTCTACAAGATTACTCGCAAGCTCGTTAATCGCTTTTGAAGTTCAGTGACTCTTTTTTGTGCCATACCAACTTGATTCAAATTGTACTCTTTAAGTAGACAAAGGTCTTTGGGTGTTGCGGTTGACCAATCCACGCGACATACATATTCTTCTGTCTACATCCTTAAAGACAACTTCATTTGATTCAATATCTTTGATTTGGCATACACCCATGTTGAATCCAACATTGTAGCCCTTGTCACGAGTTGGATCGATGCTCGATGAAGTTGAAGTTGAGTCCTTCAACATATGCAACATCTCGGATTTCTAATCCATTCCTCTTGATGGATCCAATGCCTCTTATTTCACCAGAGCTTCATTTCCTCCAAATATGACTTTTGCTCCTTTAACTTCCTTTAATTTTGACAGATTTTTCTTACTTCTGTCATATTTCTGGAATGTACCACTATCCATACCAGGTTTCTTGGCACTCAACCTTCCTTGAACTCGCAATCAAGGAAATTAAGTTTGGTACCCATACTTGTCCGGGTCCTGAGGGGTTAGAATTGTAAGATGATCCAACCAACCTATAGCCAAAATGATTTGACTTTGGGGGGTTGCCATCTATCATGCCATAATCATAATTAATCCCTGGCAAATTGCTTGGGGATTCTAGGTTCATACATCATCTGTCTCTTTTAATCAGATACCTGCATATGTGTTTTAGCATTGCCTTCCTGGGTAATTGTGGTGTCTTTGAGTGTAGTGCCTAGTGCATATGTGTCTTTGATGAAAGCTCTTATGATTTTGGAATGGCCTTTGTCGAGTTCTAGGCCTTTGCCATTTGGGCTTATATTCCATAAGTCTATCCGATAGTTCACATTATTCCAATCAGCTTGGCTTGGATATTTTCTACCATTCCAATCAGCTTTTGAATTTTTGCCTTACTAAACCAGAAATTAGCTTTGCTTTCCTAGCATTTTGACATGTGCAAGTGTTTCTTCCCTGCCCACTCGCAGATCCAAAGATAGTCGGGATCAATAGCCAATTAGCTTGAATCCACCTTCCTTTGGATACCATAGGCTACTTCTTGGCTTCCTTTCAAGTATCTCAATATTCTCTTGTCGCTCTTTGTCATATGGCTCTCTTTTGAGCAGATTGAAATCTTGCACATACACCTACATCAAGGTGATGTCCGCCTACGGTTGTGAGATAGAGCAATGATCCAATAAGTGTTTCAGATCTTGTTTGATCTACTGAGGCTTACCATCCGCATCCATGTCCATTTTGACCGATGTGTTCATTGGTATTTTTACGAAGACTTCTCCTCCATACCAAACTTCTTCATTAAATCTCTGGTGTATTTTGTTTGACTTATGAAGGTTCCATCCTTCATTGTTTCACTTGGAGTCCAGGAAGAATGTCAACTCTCCCATCATGCTCATTTCAAATTTACTTTGCATGAGGTTTGAAAATTTTTCACATAGTTCTTTTGTTAGTGGATCCAAAGATGATGTCATCCACATATATTTCAACAAGCAAAGATACTTTTTTTGTCCCGACCGAAAAGTGTTCTATCTACTTTTCCTTTTGTGAATCCATTTTCGCTAGAATTGTCACAAGGTATCATACCATGCCTCGGGTGCCTGTTTCAATCCATATAGAGCTTTCTTGAGTTTGTATACCTTATCTCCAAGAGTCTTACAGCTTCAAATCCGGGAGGTTGTTCAACATACACTTCTTCTTCCAATAAACCATTTAGGAATGCACTTTTTACATCCGTCGATATACAATGAAATTCTTGTGAGCCGTATATGCAAGAAACATCCTTATAGCTTCCAATCTTGCTACAGGGGCAAATGTTTCATCAAAATCTATCCCTTCTTCTTGGCAATATCCTTTGGCTACTAGTCTTGCTTTTGTTTCGCCAAAGAACCTTTCTCGCTCATCTTATTTCGAACACCCATTTGGTGCCAATAACATTTTGATGTATGGGTCTTTGCACTAATTCCCATACTTTATTTCTTTCAAATGATTCGGCTCTTTTTGCATAGCTTGAATCCAATGTGTGTCGTCCGATGCTTGTGACACGTCTTTGGGCTCTATTTGAGATGAAGCATGTGAACATGGCTTCTTGTTGAGTTCTCGATCTTGTTTTGACACCTCTCTTATATCTCCAATTACAAGTGGTGGATGGTCTCTCAGCCATCTTACATCGTTGGAGTAAGTTAATGGATTCGATCGGTCAGTGCGGTCGTGTTCTTTGGGTCGACTCTCGTAGAATCACTTAGCCGCAAATTTTCCAAATTTGTTTTTGAGATTCACTATCTCATCTTCTTCTCGAATTGATAATTCCACTTGACAAGATAGGGACTCTTCGTATGGTTGGATGATTCAAATATCGGTTTGACTCTTCAATGTCTTCTCCATTTATATTTGGCTCATCAAATACCACATGAATGGATTCTTCTACAACCATAGTCCTTTGTTGAGTATTCTCAGAGGCTTTGCTTTCAAATTTGAGTATCTAAGAAGATACCTTCATCGCCTTTAGCATCAAAAGCCTTAGGTTGTCTTTGCCATTGTTGTGGATTTAAGCATTTACATCCGAATATTCCAAATATGCAACATTTGGTTTTCTTCAGATCCGGATCTCATAGGGAGTCTTTGTCATGTTTGTCATTTATCATACATCCTGTTTTGAGTGTAGCAAGTTGTGTTGATTGCTTCACCCAAAATCTTTTGGTAACTCTCGCTTCAGCTAACATGGTCCTAAATTGGCTTCTTTCGAGGGTTCTATTTCTTCTTTCGCAACTCCATTTTGCTTGGAGTCCTTGTGGCGATAGTTCATGACCAATACCATTCTCAATACAATCATCGAGTTATTATTCCATTGACAAACTCGGTTCCTCTCGATCTTATTTTTGATAATGGTTTGACTCTCCTCATTTTGAATCCTCTTCATCACCAATTTGTGGTAGTTTTTGTAGAGTTTCTTTTTTCTTCTTACACATGAATATTGTCCATGTATATCTTGAGTAGTCATCTACTACCACCAAGGTGTATTTCTTTTCCACTTATCTTTGGCGAGTTCCATGGCCAAATAGATCCATATAAAGCAGATGCAATATTCTTGTTGAGGATGGGCATGTCTTTTCTTTGAATGATAATTTGATTTGTTTTCCCTTCGACATGCGTCACATATACTCCTTCTGTATACTGAGTCCGGAAGTCCTTCTACAAGATTACTTCGGCAAGCTCGTTAATCGTTTTGAAGTTCGGGTGACTCTTTTTTTGTGCCACAATAACTTGATTAATTTGCACTCTTTGCTAAGTAGACAGTCTTGGGTGTTGCGGTTGACCAATCCACGACATACATATTCTTCCTCGTCTACATCCTTGCAAAGACACAACTTCATTTGATTCAATATCTTTGATTTGGCATACACCCATGTTGAATCCAACATTGTAGCCTTGTCACGCGAGTTGGATCGATGCTCGATAAGTTGAAGTTGAGTCCTTCAACATACGCAACATCTGTGATTTCTAATCCATTCCTCTTGATGGATCCAATGCCTCTTATTTCACCAGGAGCTTCATTTCTCCCAAATATGACTTTTGCTCCTTTAACTTCCTTGAATTTTGACAGATTTTTCTTACTTCCTTGTCATATTTTCGAACGACCACTATCCATGTACCAGGTTTCTTGGCATCACTGCTCTTGAACCCGCAATCAAGGAAATTAAGTTTTTAGGTACCCATACTTGTCCGGGTCCTGAGGGGTTAGAATTGTAAGATGATCCAACCAACCTATAGCCAAATGATTTGACTCTAAGGGGTTGCCATCTATCGTGCCATAATCATAATTAATCCTGGCAAATTGCTTGGGGATTAGTTCATAAAATTTGTCTCTTTTGTGTATACCGCATATGTGTTTTAGCAATTGCCTTCCAGGTAATTGTGGTGTCTTTGAGTGTAGTGCCTAGGTGCATATGTGTGCCGATGAAAGCTCTTATGCTTTTGGAATGGCCTTTGTTCTGTGCCTTTGCCATTGGGCTTATATTCCATAAGTCTATTTCGATAGTTCACATTATTCCAATCGGCTTCGCTTGGATATTTTCTACCATTCCAATCACTTTTGAATTTTGCTTCTTACTAAACCAGGAATTAGCTGTTTCCTAGCATTTGACATGTGCCTGAAGTGCTCTTCTCCGCTCCACTCGCATCCCAAAGATAGGAATCTGAATAGCCAATTAGCTTGAATCCACCTTCCTTGGATACCATAGGCCTACTTCTTGGCTTCCTTTCAAGTATCTCAATATTCTTTCGCCGTCATAGGGCTCTCTTTTGGAGCAGATTGAAATCTTGCACATACACCTACAAAGAAAGGTGATGTCCGGCCCGCTTTGTGAGATAGAGCAATGATCCAATAAGTGCTCTGTATCTTGTTTGATCTGAGCTTACCATCCGCATCCATGTCCATTTGATGATGTGTTCATTGGTATTTTTACGTAAGACTTCTCCACCATACCAAACTTCTTCATTAAATCTCCGGTGTATTTTGTTTGACTTATGAAGGTTCCATCCTTCAATTGTTTCACTGGAGTCCAAGGAAGAATGTCAACTCTCCCATCATGCTCATTTCAAATTTACTTTGCATGAGGTTTGAAAATTTTTCACATAGTTCTTTGTTAGTGGATCCAAAGATGATGTCATCCACATATATTTCAACAAGCAAGATATCTTTTTTGTCCCTAATTTACCGAAAAGTGTTCTATCTACTTTTCCTTTTGTGAATCCATTTTCGAGTTAGGAATTGTCACAAGGTATCATACCATGCTCGTGGTCACTGTTTCAATCCATATAGAGCTTTCTTGAGTTTGTATACCTTATCTCCAAGAGTCTTCTGCTCAAATCCTCGGAGGTTGTTCAACATACACTTCTTCTTCCAATAAACCATTTAGGAATGCACTTTTTACATCCATCCGATATACAATGAAATTCTTGTGAGCGTATATATAAGAAACATCCTTATAGCTTCCAATCTTGCTACATGGGCAAATGTTTCATCAAAATCTATCCCTTCTTCTTGGCAATATCCTTTGGCTACTAGTCTTGCTTTGTTTCTTACCAAAGAACCTTCCTCGTTCATCTTATTTACGAACACCCATTTGGTGCCAATAACATTTTGATGTATGGGTCTTTGCACTAATTCCCATACTTTATTTCTTTCAAACCGATTCACTCTTCTTGCATAGCTTGAATCCAATGTGTGTCGTCCAATGCTTGTGACACGTCTTTGGGCTCTATTTTGCGAGATGAAGCATGTGAACATGGCTTGTTGAGTTCTCGATCTTGTTTGACACCTTCTCTTATATCTCCAATTACAAGTTCTGGTGGATGGTCTCTCACCATCTTACATCAGGTTGGAGTAAGTTAGGTGATTGAGCCGAATTGCGGTGTGCTTTGTGTTCTTTGTGGTCAGCTCTCTCGTAATCACTTACCTGCAAATTTTCCATTGTTTTTGAGATTCACTATCTCATCTTCTTCTCAATTGATAATTCCTTGCTTCAGCTTCAAAGGGACTCTTTCGTATGGTTGGATGATTCAAATTTTATCGGTGACTCTTCAATGTCTTCTCCATTTATATTTGGCTCATCAAATACCACATGAATGGATTCTTCTCGCAACCATAGTCCTTTTGTTGAGTATTCTCAGAGGCTTTGCTTTCATTTGAGTATCCTAAGAAGATACCTTCATCAGCCTTTAGCATCAAAAGCCTTTAGGTTGTCTTTGCCATTGTTGTGGATGAAGCATTTACATCCGAATATTCTCAAATATGCAACATTTGGTTTTCTTCCATCCGGATCTCATAGGGAGTCTTTGTCACCGCTATTTATCATACATTTACATTTTGAGTGTAGCAAGTCGTGTTGATTGCTTTGCCCAAAAAATTTTTGGTAACTCGCTTCAGCTAACATGGTCTTAGCCGCTTCTTTGAGGTTTTATTTCTTCTTTCTCGCAACTCCATTCTGCTTTGCGGAGTCCTTTGCCGATAGTTCATGACCAATACCATTCTCAATACAATACTCGAAGTTATTATTCCATTGACAAACTCGGTTTCCCGTCGTCTGATCTTATTTTGATAATGGTTTGACTCTTCTCGTTTTGAATCCTCTTCATCATTTGTGGTAGTTTTTGTAGAGTTTCTTTCTTCTTACACATGAATATTGTCCATGTATATCTTGAGTAGTCATCTACTACCACCAAGGTGTATTTCTTTCCACTTATCTTCGGGTTCCACGGGCCAAATAGATCCATATGAAGCAGATGCAATATTCTTGTTGAGGATGGGCATGTCTTTTCTTTGAATGATGATTTGATTTGTTTTCCCTTCGACATACGCTGGGCCACATATACTCTCCTTCTTGTATATCGAAGTCGGAAGTCCTTCTACAAGATTACTTCGCAAGCTCGTTAATCGTTTTGAAGTTCGGGTGACACTTTTTGTGCCACGTCTAACTTGATTCATTGCATTTCTTTCTTTGCTAGTAGGCAGTCTTTGGGTGTTGCGATTGACCAATCCACGACATACATATTCTTCTCGTCTACATCCTTGCAAAGACAACTTCATTTGATTCAATATCTTTGATTTGGCATACACCCATGTTGAATCCAACATTGTAGCCTTGTCACGTAGTTGATCGATGCTCGATAAGTTGAAGTTGAGTCCTTCAACATATGCAACATCGTGATTTCTAATCCATTCCTCTTGATGGATCCAATGCCTCTTATTTCACCAGGAGCTTCATTTCCTCCAAATATGACTTTTGCTCCTTTAGCTTCCTTGAATTTTGACATTTTTTCTTCTTCCGTCATATTTTGGAAAAGCCACTATCCATGTACCAGGTTTTGGCACTCATTTGTTCCTTGAACCCGCAATCAAGGAAATTAAGTTTTAGGTACCCATACTTATGCTGGGTCTGAGGGGTTAGAATTGTAAGATGATCCAACCAACCTATAGCCAAATGATTTGACTCTAAGGGGTTGCCATCTATCGTGCCATAATCATAATTAATCCTGGCAAATTGCTTGGGGATTCTAGGTTCATACAATGTCTCTTTTGTGTGTATACTGCATATGTGTTTTAGCAATTGCCTTCCAGGTAATTGTGGTGTCTTTGAGTGTAGTGCCTAGGTGCATATGTGTCTTTGATGAAAGCTCTTATGCTTTTGGAATGGCCTTTTTGAGTTCTAGGCCTTTGCCATTTGGGCTTATATTCCATAAGTCTATCTTTGATAGTTCACATTATTCCAATCAGCTTGGCTTGGATATTTTCTACCATTCCCATCATATGTATTTCTCTTATAGATTTTCTGGGGCTTTTGGTAGCTCTGCTTCTTCTTTTGAGTATTTTGTTTGGAGTTTCTTTGAGGACTCAAATTTGAATCTCTTCTCTGGTGTCCTTTCAAAGACACTTACCTGGTCGTTTTCCTTTTCCTTTATAACCAAGGCCGTTGCTTGTTATTGTGCTTTGGAGTGAATGTGTGTGCAACATTTAGAGTTTTGGATTTTTCGGACTCTTCATGGCTTGAAGATCCTTTTTCCAAATTTACTTTTGAGGTTTAACATAGTACGGAGGAATTAAATCCTAAGCTTTGTCTTGTCTCCACATTCTCTTTGACTCATAATAAGATCATCCAAAGATTTAGATGCCTTAGTGAATGAGGCAATAACATTCTTGAGGTCATTCTCCCTCTTTTCTATAGCAGCAATTTCTCGCTATTAATTTAGCATTTTCAGCCTTTAGACTTTCATTCTCATTAGCTATTTGACTTAGAGTACTCGGCTCCTTAGTCGACTTTGAGTTTGACTTTTGAGTAAATTTGTTTTCCTCATTCAATAGTGTGTGTGAGGATTTAATGTGTTCAAAATCTTTCATCATTTTGCCTAATGAATCATAAAGATCGAGTGGGTGATGAAGTGTGTGTGTCATGATCACTATCACTAGTGTTCGAGTTTGATGAGTTAGATTGTACCTCATCTTCTTGTCGAGGTTGATCTTGTTCTTTGGCCATCAAATAGATCGGGCTTCTTCTTTGAGTCACTTGAGTAGTCGGCTTCACTGCTTTCAATCATTGTCTCTCTTGACTTGGCATTGTCTCGTGATCTCTGTGACCATCATTGCCTTTTTCTTTTCTTGTCTTCTTTTCTCAAGACCTTTCTTTCTTCTTCATCCCCTGTATTTGTTGACTACATGATATGGACATGATCAATGGCATAGTGACCTGGTTGTCTCTGAGTTCAAAGATAGATATTCAACCTTTTGATCAACTCTTTCCATTCTTGGATTGTCGGCCCTTTGATACTCAACTTTTTGATGATCTGTTCTCTTGGTTGGCCTGTCTTCCCTTGATTTGGAGGGAGCCGAGTGTCTTCCGGAAGATTCACCCTTTCTCTCTTGTAGTTCTTATTGAAGAACTTGTTGAACCTCTTAACCATCGGGGCTATTTCTTTCGGGTCAATGACTTCTTTGACCTCGGCTCTCTTCCCATCTTTGACAATTAGAGCAACTGTTTTGGGTACATTTGTCTCTTCTTGGTCTTTTTCTTCTCTCTCAAACTCGTAGGCTTTGAGGTCGAGAATAGTTCATGGTTGGATGTCTTTGATAGGTCCATGGAATGTCTCGGTGCCATGACCTTCATTTCCCATTCAGGTGGAAGACTTTTAGGATCTTCATACACATTTCCTTCGTGTATATTCCTTTCCAAGTGCGAGATAGCTCATTTGTGATTTTCGTAAACCGAGCATCCAGTTGATCCAGGTTTTCTCCCGAGATCATTTTGAAGTTCTCAAATTTCATGACGCCCATCGATAATTTGTTTTCTTTGATTTGCTCGAGCCTTCACAAATCAATGTCGACTTGTCCCATTTCTTAGCCGTTTTGCATGATTTGACTTTATTGAACATGGCTTTGTCAAGGTTTTGTAAAGGATGTCCTTGGCTACATTGTCAGGTTGTATCTTTTCTGTCATCATTTGTCCACTCGTTCTTGGTTTTTCAACCATGGTAGTGGAGAAGCGACATCTTCTTCTCCCCATTTTGCAACTCTTCGTACTTTGTGTTCACCTTTAATATTTGCAGAGGCCCATCTTCTATCACTATCCACATCTCATCATGTAATTTGATAGATGAGCACGCATCTGAATTTTCCAATCATCAAATTCTTCAATAGTGAACATAGGGATGCGTGTCAAATTTGCTTCCATGATAATAACTTTTAATAATAGAGAAGAGTTTTGAAGGTTTAAGTACTAAAGCGGACTTTGAAAAGTTTGGAGATCTAGTTCGGTAACCGGTGCGGAGGGTTCAATGAACCAACCGCTCCGATACCACTTGTTGGTCCCAAAGGGGTGTAAGTGTAAGGTTTAGAAGGGGGTTGAATAAACCTTACCAAATTTTCGATTTAGTCCTTTTAAATCTCTGAGTTGATTCTACACATTGTGTCCTTGATGGACAATCGAATTAGTCACTCGGTAGAGTTAATCTCTCAACAGACTAAAATTTGGTCATTGATGGAGTAACTTTCACTTTGTTGGCTATAATTTGACTTAAGCGTAGTTATGTTTTATTGGAAGACTTAACACCCTTAAGTTTGATTAAGCAAGATTTTAGAGCTTGATTTAGTACTTATAAATTATCAAGTGGATAGCAAATTTATCAATGAGATATAAGCGATTAAAAATGCGGGAATTTAAGTCTTTGAAATGTAAATGACACAATGAAAATTTTATAGAGGTTCGAAGATGGGGTAATTCTTCTACTCCTCTCTTCTCCAACTCTGGAGGAATCCACTAAGTAATGATCGAGTTTACAAAGTGGTAAGATCCGGATACAAGTCTTGGTCACACGGTGACTTGATCCTTTGGGACTCGGTGCTGAGACGCCTTGATCACTCAGTGGCTTCTCGTGACGACTCGAACCTTCTTCACAGGCAGTGCCTTGCTACTCTGACTCACTTGCTCAAGCTCTTTGGATTTGATCACGAAGCCCTCCAAAAGCTTAAGACTTGGTTCAACCTTGAACCTTACTACAATCCTTCCTGGAATGTAGACCCCTTGTTTCGATATTTTCTCTTCAACCGATTGAAGTTATCTTTCCTTCACAAGGTGAGTGTTGGATTGATGTTCTTCGTAATGTAGGTTTGAGGATTGAGAATGTTTTTGATTTTCCGATAATTGCTTGAACGTTTTTAGCTCGATTTTTCTCTTGTGTGTCATCCTTCTTCTCAAACAAACTCCTCGGCCTTTTATAGTGAACTTTCAAAAATTTGCCCGTTGAAGAGATATGCTTATTTTTGAAAGTCACTTTGCGTCGTTGGCTTGTCTTGTTGCAGTTCTTGGAATTGCCATTTCCTCGTATGAATTGTTCTTTTACCTTTTTGAGTTCGACATGGTGTGGTGCTTCCCATTGGTTCATTCCTTTTGCACGCTTCCGGGGGTGAGCACTCGAGAAAGGTGGTATGGAGATATTACTTGTTTAAGTAAATCTCTTGATTTACGTGCAACGGTTCTTTTACGATTATCTCGACGATTGCATTTTCTTGCTTTCCCAGGTGACTTAGAGTGACTTCCAATCATTGAATGACTCTTTCATCACTTCAACTTGAGACAGCGACTTGGCGATGCTCCACTCATTTGCATCTCAGTGCTTCTCCGAGTAGAGTTCTGTCTACTCTTCTTTGCCATACTCATTTGTCTCAGAATGAGTCTTCCTTCAAGTCTTGAGTTGTCTTCTTTCATGTTAGGGCGTAGCGACTTAACTCGGCTTGGCGGCTCTATTTATTACAATGCATTTTACAACAAGAATTGGAGTGCCAACTTTCTATTCTAAGTTTTACATGGCATTTATCAAAATCTAAACAATAAAATTCCTAACATGGGAGAATGAACATCAAGAAGGAATCAAGCAACTTAAGGAAGTTTGCAAAAATCTTCGAAACTTGCAATTCCACAGGATGAAGATGAACGGTTCTTTATACGGATGCCGGTGATTATTGGTGGGCAGCGGTACTTACAAAAGCTACACCAAATGGAGAAGTGCCATGCAGATATCTGCAGATGGTTTATTCACACCGAGTGAATCGACTCGGTGGCATATCAACGAGAAAGAATTCTTTGCGATCATAAAGGCTTTTAAAAAATGACCTTTATTTTCTTGGCTAAAAGTTTATCTTAAAAATTGATAATTCAAGTGTTAAAGCTTTTCTCGAAAAACAAAATTGAATCAAAACCAGGAAAAAGCTAGAATACTTAGATGGGCAGTGAATGCCAATATTATGATTATGATATCGTCATTATAAAATCTCATGAAAATATTCTTGCAGATTTTCTAACAAGAGATGGAGGAATTGAAGTGATTCCATCCTCATTGCATCAAGACATCTTGGAGACCGGTGGAAATGCTACTCAGAGAATTTGATACATCGGTCATCAATCTTTGATTTGGCCGAAATTACAAAGGAATGATCGGACAAAGTAACCGATCGTATACGAGCATGTGTCCGGTCTCACTCTCGATTGAGAACGGCATTTCAAGGGCCACTCCTCCGGCCGCTAATAAGCAAACGGAGCGTTTAGAGCGCGCAGGGCTCCCAACCTATAGCGAGAGGATTCCATTACCTCTAGCACAAGTCTAAGGCGAAATGTTGGCCCAAGGAAAAGCGATACCGGAGTCAAATCCCGAGTTATCACATCAACTTGGCATGTCCGGGGTAAAGGGCGAAGAGATCAATCTTAGGCCTATGATGGGCACTTCTAAGGTTGATACTAACGAGATTAAAGTTTCTTCTTCTTGGCGGGAATACCAGGCAAATTGGGAGAAACTAATTACCGGCATGGGATATCTCGGAAAAACAAAAATTGATGTTTACGAAAATATCCAGGGTTTGGATGCTACCAAATTCAGCCCTCAAGAAGTAAAAAGGTGGTACGAGTTTGGGGCTTTGGCCTCGTCTATACTACTTCACCAGGATTCCCAGAGATCACAAAATTAGAAGTGGATCCGGAAGTACATTTCTGAGTCTTTGGTCCAACAATGACAACCTAAGACGAGGGGATACATTGGAGTGTATTTCATAAGTGCGGTGAGCGAGCGTCGGAAAAGGTGGACATGAAGCCTTCCATTATATTAAGCCAAGACCGGATAAAAGAGCCCGGAAATATCAAGGAGGCAAGTTCGAGAAGAAGTACAATTGGCGCGTGACCTTCACTAAAGATCGAGATCACTACAAGAAGGGCATGGGGATTGTGGGTCATCTCACGAGAGATGGACAAAGTCAAGTTTCCGTTCAAGTTCTACGATTCGGTGAACGTGTCATTCTGTTGAATACCATGACGGGAAAAACTACAAGGTTCGCAGAAGATGCATTCGAAAAAGAAAAGAAATTTTCTATGGGAAAATAAGTCACGGGGAGTAAAGTTAAACTCGCGGAAATATTGTAACATGGCTCATATTGGCCATTGGGAACTTTGGTCTGTCCCGAATGTCAAAACTAGAAGGAACCAGAATTTGGTAAAGGATTCGGCCAAAAGTCGATCGGAGAAGACGTGCGACGGAGAAGAAAAGTCACGAAGTATCCAAAGTTTCGGGGACCACCAAAAATTAGATTCCCCAACAAAGCTAGTGGAGACATGTGACTCCAGACAGTAACAACCCACTTAGAAAAAGGCGAAAAGTGGGTCCATGAAAGATGCCGTCAAAGTATTACAAGACAAAGGGCGAGTCGGCAGGATTTGGAAGTTTGCATAAAGAACTTCGGATACAGACAAGATGGGGCCAATCCATGTGAAGAAAGGAAAATGCCAACTAATTGCTGCAAGTGGGAGCAAGCAATAATTCAAGAGTTTGATGTAAGCGGTGGACGTCTTACATTTCAACAAGAAGGCTGAAGTCGAAATTGAAATCCGGACTTACATCTATTTAAACCGAGTTTGAAGAAGGTGAAGATATCGAACATTTCCTTAGTCTTCTTACAATAAACTTTCTTTGTAAAATTCTTTCTGTTGTGAGTTTAGAATTTCGAGAGTGTTTTCGAGTTTAGTTTTTTTTTTTTTTTATTTTATGTACAAGAGTGTGATAGCCTTTATGAGAGGCTAAACATGTTTCTCCTCCCAAAGGAGATTACGATGTAATAAATCTTTCTTTAAGTTTTTAATAAAATAAAGGTTGTTTGTTCAACATGTGTTCATAATGTACTATTGATTAATCCCCTTTGAAGAATTACTTTACGCCTTGGAGTAGGAAACGAACCAAGGCCATGGAGCGGTTTACGGAAGGAGTCGGATAACTGCGAGATCATCTTCCCGAGGTGAGGTTGAGCAGGTGAGGAGTCATTTTGTCAAACGATAAGGGGCGATAATTTTCCGATTGGTGGAGTTGCGAACCACTTAACACGGTGCGGTCTTTTTCGGTCAAAAGAGGTATGAATTTTAAGGGATTTATTAATTTTACGGAAGCATGTTGGGCTGATATGGTCGTAATGGACTATATCCGTTTTATCTAAACACTTTAGTCCGAAATCGATTTTGCATTATGAAGCATTTTGAAGTATGTCCTATGAGTTTATAGGTGAAACGACATGATCCACTTAAAACCTACGAATAGAGACTGGATCTAAGTAGGTGTAACAATGCCACGAATGGAATATGTATCAGAAAATGTAAATTTTCATAATCCTTGAAATTGGGATTTTTGGAAAATAGCAGGGTATGACAGGATTGAAATTGCTAAATTTTGAAAGTTATAGGACTATAATTGCTACCTTTGAAAAAATAAAGGATCTAATTCGCTATTGGGCCATAAGGGCAAAATTGTCCAGGGCATAAATTGCCACTTAAACAAAATATAGTCCTCTTTTGTCACTACTTAAAAGTTACTGGGTATATTTTGCAATTTGGCCTATTAATAAAAAACACATTTGAAAATAATATAGAAACAACACATAAATAGAAAAAACATACTAGAATTATTGATCTAATGCATTGGAAGCGTCGAAAAGACATAAAACAACCATGAAACAACATAACATTAAAAACCATATAGTAACAAACTAACAACCCCGAAACAATATAAAAAACAACATATGAACAAAAAGAGCTTACAAATAGGTAAAGTTGCACTGAAACATCAAATACAACATGTAAATAATAAAGAAATACCAGAACAATATTAAAAATAAGACAAAAAATCCTGTTAGATGGTCTAACGGGTCAAAATCCGTTAGACGGATCCCAAAACTGATCCGCAAAAGTATTAGCAGTGCATCGAAAAAGTATTAGTAGTTCCATGGAGAGTATTTTAGTAGTTCTTCTCCAAAATATTAACATTTTCCCTCAAAGTATTAGTAGGCTAGTAGCACTTCTAAAACGTATTAGTAGGTATCCTGAAAAATATTAGTTTTTGTCACTAAAGCTTTTAGTAATCTCCTCTGAAAAACATTCGTTTTTACCCAAAAAAGTATTACGAAATGGTTCGAAAAGCATTAGCTTTTCCCTCGAAAGGGTATTATTAGTACCCTTAAAAATTATTTAGTAGTTCCAACTAAATAATATTATTTTTTCTTCGAAAAGTACTACTAATTTACCTGAAAAATATTAATAGATCTCCCAAAAATTATTAATTTTTTTCCTCTACTTGAATAGTTGAAGATAATAACAACCCAAAATATCAAAAAATAAGGGACACAAAGTACTACCATATACTCGAAAAACAAGCAAACAAATGAGCAACAACACGAAGCTAATGGGCGTGTTAATTTTTCCCTTCAGTTCTTGATCTTAAGCATCCTTATTAAAAATACTTATTTGTTTTGAAGATAGCTCAATAAAAGCATTTCTCAGAGCCATATTCTTTGAACCTACATATGGTTATCAGAGGCACTTACTCCACCACATGCAATGATAGGGCCCACGCATCATTTGGCTGGGCTTTTGGAGTGGGTGCATGGTAGGGCTGAAAGATGAGTTGAATAGGAATAATAAAGTCTTGGAAATTTTGTCAATTGGGATTGTTGTTGTAGTTTTTGCATTGTCTTCATTATGGGTCGCGAGCTACAACGAGTAAATCTATGACTGGAAATGGCTTGGGAGGAGAACTTGCGTAATTCATGTCTTATTTATTTGGTTGGGTTAGTATTAGGGATGACAAAATGACCCGTCCCGTTTGGATTGTCCCGCCCCGAGACCCATGGCGGAGCGAGACGGGTCTGGGTAGGGGTGTCAATTTGGGTTGGGTCCGGGTTCGCAGGTTCGCGTGTCAGAAATAGCCGACCCGGACCCGACCGGTTTAATTATTCGTGTTAGAATATTGAACCCGAACCCGACCTACTTATTTCACAGGTAACCCGAACCCGACCCACTTAACTCGTTTAATGAAATTATTTTAATATACATTTATTAGTTTTAACTGAATAAATTTATTTTTTTCAAAATCAATCACTATCATACACTATTCGATCAATAAACAATATTACAATTTACAACATATAAAAAGAAATAACATAATTGCATAAATAACATAACATACTAATCATATTTTGAGGACAATATTCAAAAATACATGCATAATAATAATAAATACATAATTAAGGAGGTTTTATCATTTGCGTTTTAAAGATATATCTTGTTTGTTGTTTTTTCTTACAATTAATTAAAAAAAATTTAAATTCACAAACGGGTTAAACGGGTCATAGTAGGTTGACCGGACGATTTGTTTAATTGTGAGTTAGTCGGGTCCAACCCATTTTCGACCGAACCCACGAAGCCTGGACCCATACCCATTAATTTCGTGTTAGGTTAGGTGGTCGGATTTGCGTGTCGGGTCTAAATTGACACCCCTAGGTCCGAGTATCACCTCGCCCATGGGTACATGCCTGTCTCCGCCTGTCTATTTTTTTAAAATATATTTAATGTATATTTTATATGTAAATTGAAATACCTGCCCCACCCCACTCCGTTGTCATCCCTAGTTGGTATTGGCGGTCCGTCGGATTAGATCCGTTAGACTATCTGACTGGAGATCTACTCTAAAAATAATACAGAAACAATTTAAAAATAATAAAAACAATATATAAAATAATATATGAACAAAAAATGACGTAAAAGTTAGGTAAGTTGTATCGAAACATCAAAACAACATAGAAACAACCAAGAAACAAGATAAACAACATAGAAACAAGTACGAACCAACATAAATAACATTGAAAACAATCCAAGAATTTATTTTCGGAAAAAGCGTAAAAATGTCCAAAAAAATGTGTAGGAGCGTAAAAAATAAAAAAAAAAAATTCGAAGAGCCTATTTAGTGTATTTTCTCCCAGAATGTTGGATATATTTGGAATTAACTCTTATTGAGTATTTGCTACACTTGCCCCACTCTCCGATAAAAATACCACCAAATACGCTTCTATCACTTTTGTACCTATTGCTTTCCTTTTTTACGCTCCTACATATTTTTTTATTATTTTTACATTTTTTGTTCATGTAATGCTTTATATGTTATATATGTTGTTTAAATTTATTTTTTTGTTGTTTCGATGTTTCAAAATAACTTTTACCTATTTTTTATGCTGCTTTTTGTTCATGTATTGTTTTATACATTGTTTATATTGTTTCTGTGTTGTTCTATAATATTTTTAATGTTGTTCTAATTTTTTTTGGTTGTTTCCATGAAATTTTCAATATGTAGATACACTTTTTATCTATTTTTAAGCTTTTTTTTATTCATGTGATGTTTTTAATACTTTTTACATTATTTCTGAGCTGTTTTCATACCGTTTTTAATGTTGTTCTGATATTTCTTGTTGTTTTCACGTAGTTTTCAATGTTTAAATAAAATTTTTACCTGTTTTTAAGCTCTTTTGCTTATCTGGTGTTTTCTATATTGTTTCTGGTTTGTTTCTAGATTGTTTTTCATTTGTTTCCATGTTTTTCATGTTTTCAATATGCATTTGATCAAAAATTGAATTGTGTTTTTCATATTCATGTTGTTTTTATATTATTTCCAATTTGTTTGAATAGAAGAATCATGTTTGAAACATGTTAAAAACAACAAAGAAATAACAACATAAAAAAGTTCGAAAAATATTATAGGAGCGTAAATTTGTAAAAAAAGGATAGAAGAATAATTTTATCTAAAAAATACCGAAAAGCATAATAGACTATCTTTTTTTTCCCCTGATAAGTTGGGCAAAAAGGTCCATAACCCAGAAAAGAAGCCTGGAAAGGCCCACTTGTGGTTTGGCGCATGTGAGCACACGTTCTGTCATTTGGGCCATAATTCCTTAGCCCATGCCCATCATTTGTCGGATTTTCAGAGTGGATTTGGTCATATTTATTATCATAAGCCAACATCACATTGGGCTTCTATTTTAGTACTTTGAAATTTTTCGTGGACTTGTTCATTGTTAGCAAACAACTTGGGGTTATGGACAAAATTGCCTAATATTCTAGAAAAATACACATTTTCAGGCTCCCGAGTTTTTTCCTGACATTTTTATACTTCTGCTTTTTTTGTGGACATTTATGAGCTACTGCCAATTTTTTCGGATTTTCTTTTACGCTGTTGATTCATGATTGTTTCATACATATTTCATTTAATAAAATTTCAATAACAAAATAATATCTCTCCCATTAAATAATAAATTTTATAAACAAAATATTAACAATCAAGAAATATACACATAAAATAACACATATTCGAAAAAAATACATTGAAAAGAATATACAAATAATACATTAATAGAAAAATACAATTTAATTTTTGTACAATGCCACACGAACAAAAATAGTTTAAAATAGGTAAAAACTGCACTAAAACAACAAAGAAACATCAAAACAACATTAAAGACATTATAGAATAACCCAGAAACACCATAAATAATATAGAAAATACCACATCAATAATATGAGCTTAAAAATATGTAAAAATTGCATTGAGGCTTGAAAATACATGAAAATAACAAAGAAACTTCATAACAACATTAAAAATATTATAGAAAACAACCCAAAAACAATACGTGAACAGAAAAGAGCATAAAACACAGGTAAAAGTTGTATTGAAACAACCAAAAAACAAATATAAATAATATGGAAATAACAAAAATAAAATGTAAAGTAATACTGGAACAAAAAAATCGAAAAAAACGTAAAAATGATCAAAAAGATATGCAAGAGTATAAAAAAAATCGACCGAGAAGATACAAAAATCAGATGACCGTTAACAGTGTCATTTCCCCCAAAAAAGCGGTATTCCTGGGAAATTTTTAAAAAACTTAATTTATATATGTATATATTTACACACATAAATATATTATATATTATACTGGTCTGCTGATCACAAACTTCTTATTTCCTTTGAATCTCAACTTAACTTGAAATAGCATAAGTTGCACGATTAAGGTATAAAATTGTAAATTAGATCCACCATATTTATTGGCTCAAATTTATACATCATTGGAGCCCAAAAATCATCGAATAGAACCATTACGTCGAATCAATATAACGTTATATTTCGAGTCTAATAGAACCCTCATTACTAAGTAATATCCCACAAAATAAAGATTTTTATATGAATTGGGGGCCCTATAGGTGCTAAATTCGATTGTATGCATTAAGTGTGTATTTTACTATACATTTAAATAGAAACACAATTCATGTGTGTTGCAAATCAAATGTCAATACACACTACAAAAAAACTTCAAGACTACTGACAAACTTTACTGACAGAAATAATTTTATCACTAAATTTTACAGTTATTTATAGGATAACACTACAAGAAAACAATCAAATTCTAACAAAACAATTCCAACGAAATAGAAAACTGTTGGCATTTTTAAAATTCCAACAGAAATTCCAATGCTGCATTATACCGTTGAAATATTCCAATAAAAATTCCAACGGTAAACAAAACCGTTGGTATAAAATATTGGAATTTAAATTCCAACGGAAATTTCAATACCACAACTAACCGTTGGAAAATTCCAACAGTGATTCCAACATTAATAATAAACCACTGGAATTTCTATTGGAATTTTACAAATTCCAACATAAATTCCATCTCTAAAAGATACCATTGAAAAATTCCAACGGTAAACCAAATGTTGGAAGGAGTTTTTAAAATTCCAACGGAAATCCCAATGGTACAATATATTGAAAAATTTCAATAGGGGTTAAATGATTTTATAGTATAATTCATATCAATAAAATATATCACCTCTTCTAGAGTCAATCATATTGAAACTACATGGTTAAATGTGCTTGACTTGGGACAAATTGATGATGGGTGACCTACTGGGAAGTTAAAGATATTAGATAATGAGATAACTTGATTGAATATTCCAATGGATATATACCATTGGACTAAATTTGTCACGCCCCAGACGGGACGTGACGACGATCCACAACATACATACAAGTAAACCAAACAGTCTAGACAAATATCAGCATAACCTCAAATGAAACAAAGTCAAGTAGCAGTGGTAAATAAACTACAAGTACGAATTACAAATTACAGTCCAACAAATATCCAAATCACATCTCCAAGAACAACTAAAGATAACATCTTAATAGTCAAAAGGGTCCTACGCCCTTAGGTTACATCTTATAAGGAAAGACAAAATGAAATAGTCCAACAACAGCATAAGCGAAAGGAAATAAATCCAACAGGCGAAACACGGGAAATCAGTCCGTGGTAGGTTCGACATCTTCAACGTACTCCTCATCTAGCCATTAGAAAATAGGAGGGGATTAGACAAAAATTCTCAATAGATGGGATGGTCGTGTGCGAGTGTGGCGATATATATAGTTAAATGCAAGAAAACTGTTGTATGAAAAATGCTTGAGTCATGATGCATGGTTCACACACATTTCACAAACATCGTGATACATACTTAAAATAATATACTTATACAGTTTTGATGAAATAGTTCATGATCATACAAGCACTATGTGATTCAAGCAAGACATGTAGTGGTTGCGTACGGAATGTAACGCCAACCCAAGCAATACAAGTAGCGGTTGCGTACAGATTTGTAGTGCCAAGCAAATGAGCCCGAGTAACTCCAGAATCGTGTGGATCAGAAAACGATTTCTTCGTTCTTCCTTGTAACTCCCCGAGCAAGATGGTCTAAGACCTGTCACTTGATCGCTCCATAGGCAAAGAAAAATTCATAGTAGAGCTAGCTAGGCTCGGATTGTCATAATCATGATTATACCTCAAGTACTACGACCCGCTTCCCTTGGACAAACTCTGTGCCTCAATTGCGGGATTAGGACGATGGGGCCGAAGAGTGGAATAGCAGCCGAGCTGCCCGATTCCATCCCTGATGTATCCATTCTGACTGTGAGCTCGACACACCAAGTTAACTCAGACAGGAAAATAATCACAAGTACAGGGTGTCAACCAGGCAGTCGAAAATATTGATTCAGGGAAGCAACTCAAGAAAGTTTTCGAAAAGTTGCGCATGGCGTTTATTGACTTTGGTGGAGTAATTTGGATGAAGATAATTATCGAGAGGATAAATAATCTTTGATGACTTGAAGAATTGAGTGGGGCATAAGTCCCGTTGTAGATTCAAAATCGCAAGGCAAGGAAGTCGCTCCGCGAACGGGTATTAATCGATCAAGACGATCCGATAAGTCAAGAGATTTTAAGAAAATAAAATATTATAATTAATAATTATAAGTCAATGGTTCCAGGGCTGTACTTAAAAGAAATAATTTGAGTTAAGGTCCTTCTTAAAAGAAAATTTTACAATTAGCCCCGTTTTGTAAAAACTAGTTCTTTTGGGGTTAAAAATTGAATAAGTAATTGTCTCGACCTCGGAAAATTACAAGGTCAGTTCCTAAATTCTCTAAATTGTTCAGAGATTCATGTTTGTTTAAATTTTTGGGGTCGAAATTTCATAAAATTCTCATTTTGACCCTAAATTTGTAAAAATTATTATTTTGGGCCCCGAGTTTAATATAATCGGATCTCACAAATCGAAAGGGCTTTTAATGTGATTTCAATTGTAAAATATCACTAAGGTCAGTGGGATATTGGGAAAAAATCAGTTTATAAAAAAAATAAGTATAGATCCCTTAACTTTTGAAAATCTCATTTTAGTCCCATTTTTAGATAATTGCCTTTAAGGATTTTAGGGGTCCGATTATTATGAAATTTGAACCTTGAGCTCAAAATATCATAAGGTTATAGTTAAAAGTGTATTTCCAGGCACATGGACTGTCTAAGTCTTGGAAATTTTATTTTGGTCCTCAAGTTTAGTCTTTTACAATTTGGTCCCTCAATTATATAAAATTACTTTCCAAGCTCTAAACACTTGGAATTTGGGAATACCTTTAAAATATGTCATTTCTAGTCCCTTAAAAGTTAAAATTTCAAAATTTAAAAAGTGGGGCTGGTACTGTTTCGAATTTTACAATTTAGCCTTTAAAGTTCTAAAATTTTGCAATTTAGTCTTTGGGCTTTTAAGGGTTGATTTTATTGATCTAAAGACTTTCAAAACTTTATTAAAATGTACAAATGTCATTTTTGAACCTGAGTACAGTCCCAAAATTCGAAAATTTCAGAGGGGTCCCTTAAGTTTTATTTTCTTGCAATTAAGTCCACCAATTTACCATTTTTGCATTTTAAGTCCAAAAATTCAATTTTAATCAATTATGCTCGACTTGACTAGGTTATAAGTCAAGTAAAACATGGATATCAAGAATAATAAACATGCATATACATCTCATCCAATAATTCATCAAATAAAGCATTAAAATGTACATGCATGCACCTAAATTGCAATAAATAGCATTTTTGAGCAGCATTTGAGAATTTTTGCAACTTAATATTTGAAATCAACATGCAATACATTACATATATATATATATATATATATCTCAAGCTCTCAAGAATAAAGTACTACATGCATTTTAAAGAATACACCTAGCTAGAAGTTGAAAGGATTTTTCCACCCACCTTATAAATTGAATTGTGATGAAATAAAATGATAAAAATTACAACTTGATTAAGAGTCACTTAGGTCAGCCCCTAAGTTAAGAACACAAAAAAAATAAGAGTTAGATAAATGGGGTTAAAATTAAGAAAAAAAAGAAGAAGGTGAAGAAGTTGGTAAAAACTACACTTACCTTGTGTAGTAGGCAAAATGAGACAAGTAGAGGTCTCCAAAAATGGTTTTACTTGCTCACTCTCAAGTATCACTTAAAGTCAGCCCCTAAAACTCCAAAATAAAAAATAGAGTGTCAAAATTTGGAAAAATAAAAGAAGAAGGGACGAATATACTAAAACCTAATTCTTACCTTGTAGTCCAATTTCTTCACAATTTCTTGAGGTCAAGTCAAGGTGGTTCCAAGTCTCTAATATCTTCAAATGGTCTTCTAAGTATACCTCAAACAAAAATTCAAACTTAAATTAGAAGGTCAAAAAAAAAAAAAATGAGCTAGGTGATATAAAAAATGGATTGAAGAACAAATTTCTTACCTTGTTGAAGTGATAGTGTTCGAATTTTATGGAGAGTAGGAGGAGAAATTTTGTGTTTTTTTGGTTAAGTGTTTGAACAAATGAAGAAGATGAACAAATGCATAGAGAGATGTTGGAGGATTTTAGAGAGAAGGAGGAGGATTTTACAAGACATATAGTATGTGTTGATGAAATAAAGTGATTTTTTTTTTTTTTTGTAAAAATTGGCCTAATGGCCGTGTAGTATGAGAGAGAGGGAGAAGAGAGGAAATTTTTCAAGGCTTGCAAATTGTCTCTTGCATGGAGACAACAATATGGTCAAAGTATGAGCTTGCATGGTTGAGTGGAAGAGTGGATCAGTTTTGAGGGGAATGTTGGGATAATGGAATAAGTTGGGGAAAATAATGATTAAAAATTGAACTATAAGATAAGGTGTAGAAGACTTGTAATATGATATAAATATACACAAGAGATATAATATAAGGTATATGTGTATAAGAGTTGGGAGATATTTCTATTCCAAAAATCATCATCATGGCCGTCCACTCCTATGATTAATGTGGTATCCATATTTCTTCCCCAAAATTGATGATAATAGGTGAATATTATCAATCCCCAAAATAAATAGTGATCTCCTTAATCACTTATAAGTCTCATGATAACTTATTCTACATCAAATTCTTAATTCTCTAAACATAAGTCTCTAAAATAAACAGTCTCTTAAAATTCTAAGGTGACTAATAAATGCACAAATAATAATAATGATCAATCAAGTGATCATTAATGTTAAACAGAATTAATAAAGGATCATTAATTCACAAATAATTGATCAATAGATAAAATGGAATAAAATGCGAATATATATATATATATATATATATTATTAATATTTACCCGTCAAGGTGACGCGGTAAAGTAATCAAAATAGTACATAGGTGATAGTGAAATAAATACACGCTCCGAAAATCGAGGGCTTCACAAAATTCCAATAGTATAATTCCGTTGGAATAACCGTTAGAGTTTTTTCCAACGATTAAATATATTCCAATGGTGTAACTGTTAGATAAATGTTTTTATCAAGATTTTTGATGATTTTGTTTAAATGAGTTTTTATACCAAAACAATGTTTATAAATGTTGTCCAAATACTCCCAATTGATTTAAAATATTTTTACTAATTTTTTGGAGTGTTTTTTGAAGTGTATTTTTGACAAAAATCGGACAACATTTCAAGTTGGAGGTCGGTAGATTGAGTAAGCGGTCGGCCAGGTACTGGAGAATGAAAACAGAGAAACGAACGCAGTGGTCTTGAAAAATTGAAGAGGAGACCGGTCAGTAGGGCCGGCCGGTCGGAGCCTAGGGCGGCCAAGTCGGACGGACCCCTGACCGGCCGACCCCCCTGAGCGGTGCTCAGATCGCACTAATTTCATTTAATGTTCAAAATTTTCTATAGAGCGACCGGTCGCCCTGTGTAATGTTTTGACAGCAAAATGTGTACCGTTGGACTCCTTATCAGCAATATTTGCTTTTCATTTTTGTACAACATTTCTACATCTTGTGATCCTCTTTTTGTAGGCAAAAGTGAAGAAGGAGGAGCCTATGTTGGTGAAGACTCCCCTATAAATAGAGGATGATTTGATGACACAAGATACAACTCACAAGCATACAATACAACAAAAAATCTGCAAATTTCTCAAAGCTTTCATTTTTACATCCTTGTTGTATTAGCCTAAGTTCTTGCACTTGCACAATCTTGAGGTCTAGACTTTTTGTTCTTGATTACACTTGCACTCAAAGTTTGTATACTTCATTTATTGAGTTGTAATCTAGAATTTTTCTATCATCCAAACACAAGATATCCTTGTTAGTGTTCTTGTGGTAAGAACACACTTGGGTGATCTTAGGTGTTGAAGAGTGTGGTACTCTTCATAGGTGTTGAAGGAAGATTGTGGTAATCTCCTTGAAGGTGTTGTAAGAAGCTTGTGGAAATCTTCAAATGTGGTGTTGTAACAATTGTGGTAATTGTTAATAAAACGTTTTTTTTTGAAATCCGTTTCGGATATACCGGGGTGGTAGTAGATTAGGCCCTAGGTGGGTTGAACTACTATAAATCATCGTGTGTTGTTTAATTTCCGAATTTACATTCTTGTCATTTACTTGTTCATTCGAAAAAGAGGGCGATTTGCGAAAATTCGGCATAATCTATTCAGCCCCCCTCTAGATTATCCTAGCCACTTGGACTAACAAGTGGTATCAAAGCCAAACTCTTTGGCTAGCTCATTCCTAGTAAAGAGGAAAGATCTATGGCTATGAACAAAGCTTATCTCAGCACCGGCGCCTCCACCAACAAGCCACCACTATTTTACGCCAACAACTACGCATTTTGGAAAGACCGTATAGAGTGTTTTCTACAAGGGTGCGGATTTGACATTTGGAATGTGTTTATTGAAGGAGTTGCTCAACCAACCAAAAAATTGGAGGATGGCACCACGACTCCCAAACCGTTCAAGGAGTTCGATGAAAATGACAAGAAGGCTTTCTCTCTAAACGGTAAGGCCTTAAATATTTTACATTGTCTCTTACCGCCACCGAGTATTATCGTATAAAAGGCATAAGGTTGGAACATGAAGTTTGGGAAAAATTAGAAACCATCTATGAGGGCACAAAGAAAGTGAAGCAAGCAAGAAAAACAATGCTTGTGAAAGATTTTGAAAATTTCAATATGCATGATGGTGAAATCATATCAAAAATGGTGGAAAGGCTTGACAACATTGTCAATCGTCTTGTGGTTCTTGGAAAGGTCATCTCCGAAGAAGACAAGGTGACCAAGGTGTTAAACGCCCTTCCCGAGTCATGGTCCGAAAAGGTAACAGCTATCACGGAAGCACAAAATCTCAAGACACTCAAATTCGATGAGCTCATCGGGAACCTCCTCATCTACGAAGTCTATCTCGAGGAGAGGAAAATTTTCAAACCATCAATTACTCAATCGGATATGCAAAATATTCCTAAAGGTCTTACATCTTCTTCTAATAATGCATACTATGATAATGATGATGATGAGGAGACGACCACACTTGTCCGGAAATTTGCAAAATTTATGAATAAAAATAAGGCAAGAAAACCGAGAGACAACTCGTGTTTTAAATGCGGAAAATCTGGGCACTTCATAGCCGATTGCCCAAAACTCGAGGAGGAAGAACAAAAGAAGAAAACGTTTTTGCCTAAAAAGAAGGCTTTAAATGCGGATGTCAAGACTTGGGATGAACTCCTTGCCACGACCGATGAAGAAGGAGAATCCGAACATGGTCTTATGGCCATAGACGACGAAAACAACGAGGTACGCTCTAATGTTTCATTTTCTTCCTTAGTTGATGAATTACAATGTGATTTTGATGAATTACAAAATGAGTTTCAAAATTTGATTGTTAAATACAAGACTTTAAAAAAGGAGCATAAATAGCTTAAATTAGAAAAGGATTAATTGTTTACTTCTTATGAATCTCTTGATAAAGCTTATGCTATTACTCTTACTAAAGTCCGTACTCTTGAAACCGAAAAACAAACGCTCACAAATGATCTTAAATGTTTGAAAAAGGATGTGCATCGTTTTAACTTAAGTACGGATAAGGTTACAAAAATTTTAGATGCACAAAGAAGTAATCATTCTAAATTAGGACTTGGCTATAAACCTTTTCAACCTCTTTCAAAGAAAAATGACCAAGGTCTGATTTTTGTACGTGCTAGTAGTGCCCATAATCTTATTTGTTTTTATTGTGGTAAAGTTGGTCACTATGTTAGTCATTGTAAATTGAAGAACAATTTTAGCTTTGTTTGGAGACCCAAAGGTCTCAAGGCTAACCCCCATGGACCCCAAAACCATAGGGTACCTAAAAATAATTCTTTTGTAGGTCATAGGGGCTATTACAACCATGGAGGATTCAAAATGGCTCGTGGACAGTGGGTGTTCACGCCATATGACCGGAAAGAGAGAACTTTTTACCAACATCAAGCTCCAAGAAGAGGGTATGGTCATGTTCGGCAATGGAAAAGGAAGAATTCTTGGAAATGGAGAAATTGGTAACTCTTCTTTCTCTCTTAGTAATTTTTTTTTAATAGAAGGGCTTAAGTTTAATTTTAATAGAAGGCCAACTTTGTGATTCAAATTATAATGTTGTTTTCAATAAAGAAAAATGCCTTATTTCCAAAAATGATAAAATTATTTGTGAAGCAAATAGAAAAGACAATCTTTACAAAATTTGTACAAGTGATTTGGTTAGTCAAAATATTTCTTGTCTTATGTGATAATGATTTAACTAGTTTATGGCATAGGCGACTTGGACATGTTGGATATAAAAATTTGCAAACTATTTACAAAAACCAACATGTAAAAGGACTACCCAAATTGAATTTTGAAAATCTTGGCTTATGTGACACTTGTCAAAAAGAACAAATTAGTTAAGAGTAGTTTTAAGTCAAAAATGATATTTCAACAACCAAACCTCTACAATTTCTTCATTTAGATTTGTGTGGGGATATTGGTACGGTAAGTCTAAGTGGAAAACATACACTTTTGTTATAGTTGATGATTTTTCTAGATATACTTGGGCTCTTTTTCTTGCAAATAAAGCGATGACGTTAATGAGTTTGTTAAATTGTGTATACTTATTGAGAATGAAAAGGAAGATACTATTAAGTCTATTTGAAGTAATCGAGGTGGAGAATTTGATGGAGAATTTAGAGTCTTTTGTGAAACCAAGGGATATGGTCACAATTTTTCGGCTCCAAGGACACTTCAACAAAATGGAGTAGCCGAAAGGAAAAATCGGACACTTCAAGAAATGAGTCGGTCCATGCTCAATGAATTTTCACTTCCAAAATATTTTTGGGCCGAAGCCGTAAGTACCGCTTGCTATGTCATTAATCGAGTTTATATTTGTCCTAAAATTAATAAAACTCCATATGAGCTTTGGAAAGGAAGAACTCCAAATATTAGTTATTTCAAAATATTTGGATGTAAGTATTTTATTTTGAATACTAAGGATCAATTGGACAAACTTGATCCTAAGGCCCATGAAGGAATATTTATGGGGTATTCAATCAAGAGCAAAGCATATCGGGTTTACAATAAGACTAGTGGGGTTGTTGAAGAATCCATCCATGTCAAATTCAATGAAGCTTCGGGTGTTGAAAGGATACCCAATGATGAAAGTGACGAAGAGGATATTGTTGAACCCATTGTTCAAAATGATGCTCAAAATGATCAACCTTCTACCTCAGATGATCAACCATCCACTTCAAATGTTCCTCAAGAAGATAGAGGTGAAACTTTGGATCTTCCCGTAGCATTGAAATTTAAGGGAGATCACCCAAAAGATCTTATTATTGGTGATCCCCTTGATAAAGTGATGACCCGAAGAAAATTTGCCGAGAAAGCTCTTATATCTCAAAAAGAGCCTAAAAATGTTAAAGAAGCTATTGAAGATGAGGATTGGTTCTTAGAAATGCAAAAGGAGTTGAATCAATTTGAAAGGAATGATGTATGGGAATTAGTACCTTGTCCTCCATCTCAAACAATTATTGGCACAAAATAGGTATTTTGGAAGAAGCTCGATGACCAAGGCAATATTATTCGAAAAAAAGCAAGGTTAGTAGCTCAAGGTTATTGTCAAGAAGAAGGTATCGATTATGATGAAACATTTGCACCTGTAGCACGTTTAGAAGCTATTCGTATTTTACTTGCCTATTCTTGTTTTAAAAAATTCAAGCTTTACCAAATGGATGTAAAATCCGCATTTTTAAATGGTCTTATTCAAGAAGAAGTCTATGTAAAACAACCTCCGGGGTTTGAAAATTTTTGTAGGCCTAATGATGTTTATAAACTTAAAAAGGCCTTGTATGGTTTGAAACAAGCACCCCGTGCATGGTATGATAGACTTAGCTCTTTTCTTTTGCAAAATGGGTTTACAAGATGTAAAGTTGATACTACTCTTTTTGTTTTTGAAAAAGGGCAAGATTGCTTATTAGTGCAAATTTATGTTGATGATATTATTTTTGGTGCTACTAATAAATCCTTGTGCAAGAAATTTTCTAAGTTAATGCAAGGTGAATTTGAAATGAGCATGATGGGGGAGCTCAACGTCTTCCTTGGACTTCAAATTAAGCAATGCCAAGAAGGAATTTATATTTCACAATCAAAATATACAAAAGAGCTTTTGAAGAAGTTTGGCATTGAAGAAGGAAGAACCATCTCTACCCCAATGGCAACAAACGCCAAGATTGACAAAGATGAAAAAGGCAAGCCGGTTGATGAATCCAAATATCGAGGTATGATTGATAGTTTACTTTATTTAACCGCAAGTAGACCGGATATTCTTCATACCATATGTCTATGTGCTCGTTTTCAAAGCAATCCCAAAGAATCTCATATGAGTGTCGTTAAAAGAATTTTTCGATATTTGAAAGTCACTATTCAATATGGTTTATTTTATCCAAAGTATGAAAATTTTTCTCTTAAAGGTTATAGTGATTCGGATTATGCAGGAAATATTGATGATCGTAAAAGTACTTCCGGATCATGTCAATTTTTAGGCGATTGCCCAGTTTCTTGGTTTTCAAAGAAACAAAATTGTGTTTCACTTTCAACGGCCGAAGCCGAATACATTTCCGCGGCCTTTTGTTGTACTCAATTGCTTTGGATGAAACAAACTTTAGCGGATTATAAATGTTCTTTTGAAAGTGTTCCTATCTTTTGTGATAACATATCCTCTATAAATATTGCTCAAAACCCAGTTCATCATAACCGTACTAAACATATTGAGATTCGACATCATTTTCTAAGGGATTATGTTTCAAAGCGAAAAAATGAGATATCTTTTGTTCCTTCTCAAGATCAATTGACGGATATCTTTATAAAACCGCTATCTTCCGAGACTTTTGCCTCAATACGAGCTCAGTTAGGCATAATGCATATTGAATAAGGTCTATGATTGCAATTTGCATGTTTTCAAAACTTAAGGGTGAAAAATCGAATTTTTGGTGTAAATTTCGGACATAAAACATAACTGGTGTTCAGGCATGCCGTCGACTGGTCGACCAGGTACAGGGACCAGTCACCCTACCCGTCGACCGGTCGCCCTGAACGTTTTCAACCTTAAAAATGTTTTTGTCCTTTCAAACGTTATTTTGTTTCTTTTCTTCCAAAATCAAACCCATTCGTATTTTCCACTCAAAATTCACTCAAAATGATTTTCTTCTTATAAAATCTATATTTTTGAGTTTATGTAACTTCTATTTCATCCATATCATCCGACTTCTCCGATCAATTGGTAAAAATTTCTCTTTTTAATCTCAATTGAATTGAACCCTTGAGAATGTGCTTGTATCTTGCTATTTTGATGAAATTCTTGCATTAGTATAATGTATATGATGATTGTTGATGGATGAATGTTATTATATTGCATTTGGTGATGAAATAGTTTGGCTTAAATGACTTACAAAGGCGTTATATATCTCTTGTTTTATTCGACGCACGACAAGTGTTCGACAAAATGTTTCTATGAAAAATTAATCACTTACATGATTCTCTTGATTTGAAAAGTCTTAAAAGTTTATAGAGATCATGTTTTATAAATCAAATGAGCTTTTGCAAATCAAATGAGCAAATTTTCCCTTTTTATTTGGAATTTAAGCTTAAATTTTCAAAACGCTCGAAAAATCGATTAAATTGCGCACTTTGATATAATTGTATGATGTTTTTATCGTGCTAACATTATTTTTGATGATTCCAAAAGGGGAAAATAGGAAAAACGCTCATACGCTCAAAGAAGCGAAAATAAGCTCGCAAGAAAAGCTATAAACTAGGGCTCTTAAAATCCAAAAGCTGTGAAAAATACTTAGTCCATGAGATGTATTATGGACTTTTATGCTAAACTAATGATGTGTTTTGAACAGGGAGAGCTTTTAAGCTCATGAAATTCAAGCTTTTAGCTTGTAGTTGTTTGCTTGTACTTATTTTTGTTATGCATGTTGATAGGGAGCTTGTGCAAAAATGTCTTTGAAAAATCTTTGCTCCAATTCTAATGTGTTTCACTTATGATAAATCTTGCTTATAATGGATTGATGTTTTAGATAGGAAAATATGTTTTGTTTTAAAATCGACTTCCTAAAATTGTTTTGGTTTGTAATCATCAAAAAGGGAGAGTTTGTTAGATAAATATTTTTATCAAGATTTTGATGATTTTATTTAAATGAGTTTTTATACCAAAACAATGTTTATAAATGTTGTCCAAATACTCCCAATTGATTTAAAATATTTTTACTAATTTTTTGGAGTATTTTTTGAAGTGTATTTTTGACTAAAATCGGACAACGTTTCAAGTTGGAGGTCGACCAGTCGAGCAAACGTTTGATCGGTACCTGGAGAATGAAAAACAGAGAACAGAACGCACTGGTCTTGAAAAACTGAAGAGGGGGATCGGTCCAAGGTAGTGCCGACCGGTCGGACCCCCTGTGACCGGTCGACCCCCCCTCTGAACGGTGCCTGGATCGCACTAATTTCATTTAACGTTCAAAATTTTCTATAGAGCGACCGGTCGTCCTGTGTAATGTTTTGACATCAAAATTTGTACCGTTGGACTCCTTCTCAGCAAGTTTTGCTTTTCATTTTTGTACAATATTTCTACATCTTGTGATCCTCTTTTTGTAGACAAAAGTGAAGAAGGAGGAACCTATGTTGGTGAAGACTCTCCTATAATTAGAGGATGATTTGAAGACACAAGATACAACACACAAGCATACAATACAACAAAAAATCTGCAAATTTTTCAAAGCTTTCATTTTTACATCCTTGTTGTAATAGCCTAACTTCTTGCACTTGCACAATCTTGAGGTCTAAGCTTTTTGTTCTTGATTACACTTGCACTGAAAGTTTGTATACTTCATTTATTGAGTTGTAATCTTTAATTTTTCTATCATCCAAAACAAGATATCATTGTTAGTATTCTTGTGGTAAGAACATACTTGGGTGATCTTAGGTGTTGAAGAGTGTGGTACTCTTCATAGGTGTTGAAGGAAGATTGTGGTAATCTCCTTGAAGGTGTTGTAAGAAGATTGTGGTAATCTTCAAAAGTGGTGTTGTAACAATTGTGGTAATTGTTAATAATTTTTTTTTTGAAATCCACTTCGAATATACTGGGGTGGTAGTAGATTAGGCCCTAGGTGGGTTGAACTACTATAAATCATCGAGTGCTGTTTAATTTTCGCATTTACATTCTTGTTATTCACTTGTTCATTTGAAAAAGAGGGCGATTTGCGAAAAATCGGCATAATCTATTCACCCCTTCTCTAGATTATCGTAGCCACTTTGACTAACAGTAACTCTGTTGGAATTAGTGTTGGAAAAAATGTTGGAGTTCTTTCCAACGATTATATATTCCAATTGATAAATAACGTTGAAAATTCCGTTGGAATTTTTTTCTATTAGAATTTTCATTAGAATTTCGTCATTCCAACGACCATTTTACCAACAATGGATTTTATGTTGGAATTTCCGTTGGAATTGATATTCCAATGGTAATTGGCCAAATTCCAACATTTTTTTCCTGTTGAAATTTCCTTATTTTCTTGTAGTGTAACAATAAAATAAAAAAATATTATTTTTCCCAAACTATACCAGCCAGTTACTAATAGATCACCAAGAATTTTTAAATTTAATGACAAAAATATTATAGGTATTTACCAATGGTTTTAGATTTTGTTGGTAAATATTTACCTATAATAATTTTACCTACACTTTACAGTTATCTTAATGCTCACTACAAATTATTTCGTAAGTAAATTAGTCTTTTGTTGTAGTGACATATCTTTTATTCCATATGTTAATTTCAACTCATTTCAACAACATTAGTATTTTAATAAATGTCACCTACGTATTGATATTGTAAAATTGATATATAATCATGATTTTTAAATACATAAGTACTTGATGATACTTTGAACAAAGTTGGACAAATTTGTGATGATTAATATGTCAACGTGGCAGCCCAAGACCTGCTGATATGGACCAACTAGACCACCTTTGCATGCCTAGATGATGAACAAAGTCAACTAGAGCCCAACCAAAGGCATTTCAAGGTACAAAATAACTCCCCCCCACAAAGTCAACCATGACCAAGCTGGAATTCCAGTGGTAGACCAAGTTGCCACCTGGCAAAACAACAATGGGACAAGTCAACAAGCACTTTATACCACATGACAATCATACAACTCAAGCACAACAAGAAAAAGACAAATGTCCCACTAATAATATAGATGTAATGATTGTTAGGATATTAAATGCACTAGTATAAGTAATACTCATTTATGAGGAAAAGGACGACAAAAAACTAATATATAAACTTGTAAGTTCAAACTTTGCCAAACTAGAGACCGACCAGAGCATCTTAGCTCGGTTATTCAATAAAAAGGCATTTTCATAGCCATTTCTTATATTTTCAATCGGCATATTTATATTTTATTTGTTGTTGAGCGAATCCAAGCATCAACAAATTGGCGCTAGAAGGAGGGCGTCATTTGGTCCAGTTGCATTTTTGCAAAATCAAGTTCCAGCCAAGGTATTCTCATTTTCTTTTCTATTAAATTCAACCAGGAGTTAGAGAAACGACACGGGAAATCTATAGAGGCAAGACCCACCGTAGGACAATCAAAATTTTCCCCCGACTGATGCTGGGGGCACGACATTGCTGCCCATCACACAACTCCTCACCAACTCAGAGTTCATTTAGCGAATGACCCAGTTGATGGCACAAGCATTAGAAGCTCCCCAACCTCTCCGCCACCTCCACCTGCGAATATTGCGCAGAATGTCCAGCCAATAGCTCTAAATCAGGAAATCCAGGAAGTTACTTCTCAAAATTGACAACCAAAAAACAGGCAAAAGAGAAGATGAGCACGGGATGATGCCGGTGATGTCAGCCAAGTCGAAGAGTCGTCCTCTCAGATTCAGTGTGTCTGCCGAGCCCAATTGGTCATTGGCCGTCTGGGGCCAGAGCCTCTCCAAACTAGGCCCCCCAATTTATTCAGTCATGGATACAATATCCTGGAAATCGCGTGCCCCCGAGAGGTAACCAAGCTCCAAACCCAAGTCCACTAAATGAAAGAGAAACTGAGATATGCCTCCTCCGGTGTCATTTGAACGAGCTAGAAGAAACACCAGAGAAAGTTCCCTATCATCCCAGTCCAATGTCAGGTTGGGTCGATGTTGTATCACCCTACGCCCCGCACATTTTGGTGACCCCACTTCCCGCCAAATTTAAGGTACCACATATCGTTTCATATGATGGAGAGATCTATCCCACGACAAACATCCATAAGTACCTCACTTGGACCAAGCTATACGGTCCTAGAGATGCGATTCTATGCAGAGCATTTCCACTGACCCTTGGTGACTGAGCTCACCATTAGTTTTGTACCTTACCACCATGATCGATCTGCTCTTGGAACGATTTGTCACCAGCTTTCACTACATATTTTCTGGCGTCCAGAGTCCGAGTCGCCCCGGCCCAAGGACTCCCTTGTCACAATTAAAGAGAGCAAAGATGAGCCATTAAAGAGTTATATTTCCAGGTTCAATAAGAAAGTTCGTGAAATGGAGTCGGTGTTAGAGGATTCGATGTTGATGACTGCGATATCGAAATTTGTCCCACTGTTTTGGTTTCACTTTTCTATTCATGAGCAGGAAGTAAGCACGTTCTAGGAGTTTCTCATCTGAGTTGAAAGGTGTATATGCACTGAAGAAGCAATGGTTGGCCCCACGACCGAGTAGAAAGAGTAGGCCTCAAAGAAATACTTCAAAAAAGACCCTGTCTCGGGGTCAAGATCTAACTTCAAATCCTTCTCAGACAGCTCATCGACGTGCTATAAATCATTTCAAGAGGTCCGAGCTGAGGTTGCGGCCCTGAAGAACACTTTAACTCATCCCCTTTCTGTTATCTAAAAAGAAATCCAAGGATTGAATCTGCTACCACCAGCTCGGCCATTAAAGATTGATCCATCCAAGCTTGAATGTTCAAGATACTTCTACTACCATAAGTCCGTGGGCCACGAAACAGACGACTACTGCTATCTAATCCTTGAGACAATCGCATCGTTCAAAGAGGAGGTCTAAAAACTTATGTAGGTCCTGCCCCCACCACCACCTATCCCTGTTGGAACAAATCTAGAAAGGCTGGACAACCCAACTCGTATTCCGCTGATGAATGTAAATCATGAGCAGGAAATACTGACGCTCATAATACAAACCAGGCAGAGTACTGCCAATCTTTGCGCAATAGAAAGGTAGATGTCCGAGAAGCGACTAACGTAGGACAATGGACCAGGGTAGCCGAGGTCAATTTGGGCAGAGCCACGGGATACTTTTCTTTTTCAGACCAGGATGCTGACCAACTGGTCATCCCAGTCCATCGTATTTTGGTTGACTCGGGCAACTATACACCAATGATCTATATAAGAGCCTTCAAAAGATGAATGCAGACGATTCATTCATCCGATCTTGCAACGGAAACATCATCAGATTCGTAGGAGGAAGAATTGTGTCTATTGGCGAGGTCAACCTCCTGGCTCATTTCACATAAGGGGCGATCAAGAGGACGATCATGACAACTTTCAAGATCATAAACAACGATTCAAATACAACGTCATTCTGGAGCAACCAATCTTGTACCACCTGAAGGCTGCCATCTCTATTTACCATGTATCGTATAAAGTTCCCCACTCCGAAGGGAAATGGAGAGCACAAGGGCAACCAAAGAGAATACAAAAAAGGTTGACAATATAGAGAAGGTTCACTCAAATTACGGTCAGTGGAGATTAACACAATCGAGAAAGGAAAGCCGAGCAACTCGGCTGGAATTACTGAGAAGAACATCGAGCCAGAGAATATTCTGCAAGTCCCAGCTAAATCCGACTTGGGCAGGCGACTTGTGAAAGAGCTGATGACCGACGCTGAATATCTATTCCTTCAGAAAAAAGGTCAGAGCAAGAAAAAGAAACACATCGAGCATGCAGAGAAGTTGACATAGTATATGTTGAAAAGTTGCGACCGGGCCGACAACTCAGAATTGACCATGGCCTTCAAAAATCGCTCAGATCCGAGTTGATTAGCTCTTAAGGGAACAATCTTGATGTTTTTTCTTGGTCACACTCAGATATGCTAGGGATAGACCCGAAGCACGCCTGCCACCACCTTAATATTGACCTGACCTGCAGGACGGTTATTCAGAAGAGAAGAAAATTGGGGTCGGACAGACAAGCAGTCCTAGAGACTGAGATTGGTAAACTCTTGGATAATAATTCATCCGGGAGGCTAAGTATCCAAGGTGGGTGGTGTTCGCCTATATTTTTAGCTTCACCGCAACTGTACGGTGTACGTTATCGAATAGGGTAGCAAGGTCGTATCCACGGAGACTAATAAATTAATATGCTAAGTATTTAACCAAGATAGTCTTATTTTTATTTAGACGATCGAAATTTGATGATTGTTGTTTTGAGATTAAGACAATTTAAATCACTAAAACACAAGAATAAGATAACACGAATGAAAGAAGTATCAAGATGATGTAATGGATTTCCGAGTTAAGGTTTCGATTAATAATCCTCTTGTTGTCCGGTTTAATCAAGCCACGTTATTATCAATATTCCTATAAGACGATCACAAAGCTATTTTATCTTCCCTCTCGAGATGCATATAAAATGTAGATTGAAATACTTATGCTAGCATCTCTACTCAACATAAAGCATTCAACTCCCAAAAGCACAAAAGATCAAATATCCTCACAAATATTTACAAACCTCTCGATTCATGCAAATATTTGTGTCGAGTATTCAAGATCTAATATTGAAACTCATCTCTCGAATTATGAATCAATATATCAAACAAGTTAAATCATTGATCAAGTGATAAAACAAGAATAAGCTCAAAATACTCAAATAGGCTTCAAGATAATAACTTCAACTAAGATTAAAACATCCAACAAGAGTTCATTAATCTACTTCCAAAACCCGAAAATCTCAAGAGTTTAGCTACACATGATTAAACAACTTATAAACAAAGTGTTCAAAGTCATTACAAATGAAAATGAAAGATTGAAACTAGAAGAGAAGCAAGAAAAACTTAGGAACGTCAACAATCTCTCGATATATATCCGTTCTTCAAGCTCCGATGCAACCCGATTGTCTCCTTGATGTCTCCTTCCAAGAGTTGACTCTTGTCTTGTGTTGTAGATCCCAAAAATGCCAGAATCCCCATGTGTGTGCCCCCCAAAAAGCCTTTTTATACTCCCCCTCATGTTTAGGGCTTAATGCTGCAGATTATGGGATTTTTGCGCAGAAAGACGGGTGGTGCGTCGAGCACGGCCTACCCATGCGCCACTCCGGTGAAATAATCCGATCCTCCGTAGGACGCACGGGTGGTGCGCCCATGCATGGGCTACCCGTGCGCCATCTGCGCAGCTCAATAATCCTTATACAGGGTGCACGGGTGGTGTCTTGAGGCACGCCCAACCCGTGTGCCCCTTGCTTTTTTAAAAAACGCTCAACTTTCGCTCTTTTAGGCTTCACTTTTCGTATATCCACTCAATTCTCCGTGTTTCCACTTTGCTTTCCTCGTATTCGTATTCAATTGGCTTCAAATATCATGAAATTCCTACAAAATAAGCAAAGTGTAATATCTTTTTCACAAGGAGTGAATATGTACATTTAACACGAGTATATGCATGTTTACTCATCATTATAGCTCGAAATACGCCTCAAAATACATGCAAAACTCACGCCTATCAAAATCCCCCAAACTTAAACATTGTGATCCGATCAACAATATTTAGAACACGATAAAGCACAACAGGAGATAAAGATAACAACAAGACACAGAGAATCCACAAGAAAATCCATATTGTTCGTCATGAATGCCGAGTACAACTCAATCAAGCCTCAAATATCTAATCAAAGAACACGCCTCAAATAAAACAAAGTGAAATGCTCTGAATTCCAACTCTCGAAGTTAAGTGTATACTCTCATCTCACGAGGATATAGGACGTGTTTACGCTCAAATCAATTCGATGTCGCAAAATTGCCATAGGCTTGCAATTCGTCTCATATCTCCGCCACTAAAGTGTATGCAATTTGTGAATCATAAAGGACTTTCTCATTTGGTTGTAATGAAGGCTCTTTAGTTTGGGTAGGAAATTTTGGATAAAGTGACTCAAACTCGAGTATATAGACCTATGAGCATATCAATCATTTTCATTACAATCCCATATGCTCTCCAATCATCCCTCATTTTATCAACTTCATTTATCTCCATTTCCTTTCTTTCTTTTGAGAATCGTCTCCATTCACAATCCTTCGCCCCAAGTTTATCAACTTCATTTTTTTTTTTTCATTTGTTCAACTCCTTTCCTTTCATTTTTTTTTGTTCCATTTAACCAAGTACGCCCAAGTATCTTATTTTTCAATTTCCACTCATTCAACCTCGTTCATTCCCTTTTACTCAACGTTATACACTCGAGTTTAAAGTGATGGATATATATTAAGATCAAGGGTTAAATTTTGTGGTTATCAAAGAAATAGGCTATAGGCTCAACTTGGCTAACTAGGAGTTTTCAACATTTTTAGGTAGGCAAAAGGCTTGAAAGGCTAGCAAAGATGGCCTTTAATCACATTCACAATTCACATACACATGTGGCCTTGTGAGAGATACCCAAGCAAGTTCTAGAATTCGACAACAGGAATGATACCCTCAATCACAACAAGATCGCACAAGATATAAGCGGTAAAGGCTCAAAGCTCACAGCTTGTCAAAATGTAATTCAAAGCATCACACCAAGTTTTTCTTATTAACATGCTCAAAGTTATCTATTCAAGGCTCAATCAATTCATAACCAACATCCAATCCCAACAATATGAATTCTCAATCAACACACAAACAACAAGTTGCAACATGCTTGGTCAACACACTCTCTAACCACTACTAAAGCAATAGACGTGCTAAAGCTATAAACATGCTCTAATGCAAATGCAACCTAGAGTGCTCTAATGCAACTATATGAAAACACGAAATGCATGACTAAATTTTTTTTTGTATCCACACTTTTCATGTATTAAAATGCTATCTCTCCCCCCAAACTTGAATGAAATTATAGTGTCCTAAGGGGAAAAATAGAATTTCAATAACAAAAAGTGGGGATATACCTGAATAACTTCGGCGACGGTGGTGGGAAGTGGCCTTGAGAAATATGCCACATTTGTAGCTGTTGGAGCACTTGCCACGTCTCCTCAGAACGCCGCTCAGATTGCTCGCTGAACGCGAGAAAATCAGCCCTATGTTGAAACACACAAAAATACAACAAAACACACAAATCACACTCATTAATAAAAACACGCATGTCAAATCACTCAAATCACACAACTTTGAAATTAAACACACACAAAAATGAAAGTCACACGAAAAACCGTTGGGTTGCCTCCCAACAAGCGCTATATTTAATGGTGTTAGCTTGACGCCTTTTTTGTTAAATTACGGGTCGCGCAAGGTGGTGGATGTCACCTCCTCTTGATTCCCTCGGTGGAAATAGTGCTTAATCCGTTGGCCATTTACCATGAAAGTCTCGCCGTCTTTTGTTAACAATTCTACAATCCCAGGTGGATTCAACACTTTCTTTATCATGAATGGCCCCGACCACTTAGACTTGAGTTTTCCCGGGAAAAATTTAAGGCGTGAATTGTATAGGAGCACCGGTTCTCCCGGTAAAAACTCTCTTTTCTTGATCATCTTATCATGCCACCTCTTGGTTCTCTCCTTGTAAATTCGGGAATTTTCGTAAGCTTCATCCTGCATTCTTCCATCCGATTCAAATGGAGTAACCTTTCCTCACCAGCTTTCGAAAATCCGATTCGGTTTCTTAACCGCCCAAAATGCTTTGTGCTCCAATTCTACCGGCAAATGGCACGACTTACCAAAGACAAGTTGATATGGAGATGTGCCCAACGGTGTCTTATATGCAGTCCGGTATGCCCACAGAGCATCATCCAATTTTAACGCCCAATCCTTTCGGTTGATGTTCACCGTCTTTTCAAGGATTTGTTTGATCTCCCTGTTAGCCACTTATGCTTGTCCATTGGCTTGTGGATGATATGCCAATGCAACTTTATGTTTGACTCCATATTTTGCCAACAAGTTGCTCATCAATTTGTTTACAAAATGCGACCCTCCATCACTAATTAAAGCTCTTGGAGTGCCGAATCTAGTAAAGATATTTTTCTTAAGGAAGCACATTACAACTTGAGCATCATTTGTTTTGGAAGGAATCGCTCTACCCTAACGGGATACATATTCTGCAAGTAGAATATATTGATATCCGAAGATGATGGAAACGGGCCCATAAAATAAATCCCCCACATCGAACAACTCCACTTCAATTACGTTGGTCATTGGCATCTCGTGCTTCCGTGAAATGTTTCTATTCGCCGACACTGTCACATTGTTGCACAAACAAATAACAATCATTAAATAAAGTGGGCCAATATAGCCCACTTTGCAATACCTTTCATTTTGCGGTGCGTGTGGGACCAAAATGTCCGCCGGATGGTGAAGAGTGACACTTTGTTGTAGGACTCCTCCCATTCTTCTTGAGGTATACATCTCCTTATGATTTTATCCGCGCACCTCTTAAAGAGTAGGGTCATCCCACATGTAGAACTTTACATCATGTAAGAATTTCTTCTTTTGATACGGTGATAGATCCGGAGGTAAAACTCCGGCTGACCAAATAGTTTACAAAGTCCGCATACCATGGGAACTTTGCCTCAAGCATGAGTAATCTTTCATCAGAAACTCCTCTTTGATCAATCCCGCACCTCCTTTTGCTCCCTCTTGATTTTCTAATCGAGACGGATGGTCCGCTACCACGTTCTCGCATCCCCAGGTCCTTGATTTCCACATCAAACTCTTGCAATAATAAGATCCATCGAATCAACCTCGGTTTCGCATCCTTCTTGTCAAAGAGGTATTTGATAGCCGCATGGTGGTGTGCACAATCGTCTTTGTCCCGATCAAGTAAGATCGAATTTATCGAATGCGAAAACAATCGCCAACATTTCTTTTTCGGTTGTGGTATAATTCTCGCTGGCCTTTGCCCAACGTTCGACTTGCATAGTAGATGGATCGAACAATTTTTCCTTTTTGACCGAGAACAGACCAACCGCATAGTCACTTGCATCACATATTAGCTCAAATGGTTGACTCAATGGGGGCGACAGTATAGGTGCGGTTACCAATCTTGTCTTCAACATTTCGACGCCGCAAACATTCATTGGAAAAAATGAAAGAGATCTTTTTCTAGCAATTGGCTCAAGGGCTTAGAAATTTTAGAAAAGTCATGGATAAACCTTCTGTAAAATCCGGCATGGCCTAAGAAGCTCCGAATGGCTTTTTCGTTTGTAGGAGATGGTAACTTCTCAATTGCTACAATTTTTGCCCGATCAACTTCCGAACCTGCAGAAAAGACTCGATGATCAAGTACAATGCCATCGCGTACCATAAAATGACACTTTTCCCAATTTAGTACTAGATTGGTCTCTTCACATCGCTGCAAAACTAGGGAAAGATTGTGAAGACAATTATCAAAAGAATCACCAAACACAGAGAAATCGTCCATAAACACCTCCATAACTTTTTCAATAAGATCGTGAAATATAGCCATCATACAACGTTGGAAAGTAGCAGGTGCATTACATAAACCAAATGGCATGCGACGAAATGCAAATGTGTCATACGGACATGTAAATGTTATTTTCTCTTGGTCTTCCGGCGCAATCATGATTTGATTCTACCCGAAATAACCATCTAAAAAGCAATAATAATCATAACCTGCAAGACGATCCAACATCATATCGATAAAGGGGAGGGGGAAGTGATCTTTTTGAGTGGCATCATTAAGTTTTCTATAATCAATACATATTCGCCACCCGGTAACAATTCTAGTAGCAATTTGTTCCTCATTTTCATTTTTCACCACTGTTACCCCCCTTTTTCGGTACCACTTGTACCGGACTCACCCATGAGCTGTCAGATATCGCATAAATGATACCGGCATCCAACCATTTCAACACTTCCTTCCTAACCACATCTTGCATAATAGGGTTTAGTCGTCTTTGGTTTTGCACTAATGGTTTATAAACACCTTCCATCCGAATTTTATGCATCACAATGGATGGACTTATGCCTTTTAAATCAGTTATAGACCATCCTAGTGCCGACTTATGTTTTCGTAAAACCCTTAACAGTTTATCAAGTTGAGTAGGAGTGAGAAGAGATGAAACGATTACCGGATTTGCGTTATTTGCTCCAAGGAATGCATATTTGAGGTGTTCAGGTAATTGCTTGAGTTCAGGAGTCGGTGTTGGTATTTCAAATATCACGCACGGGCTGCCCATGCTCCTGCGCACGGGCCGTGCGCTCTTCAGAGAGCTCAGCCCGTGTCTCTGCATCACGCATGGGCTGCCCGTGCGTGGATGCATGGGTGGTGCGTTCCTGCAAGTTCGTCTCCCTTATTTCTGTCCTTGTGTTCTCGCCTCGTGCACTATTAGGTAGTTCCTGCATATGATCTAAGGCACAAACATAGTCGTACAAATCTTGGTTATCAAAATCAAGTACAACACTCGACATTGAGCACGAGTAGGTTAGACCAAATTTCAAATCATCTGTAGACAATGTATGATCAACATAATCCTCAATGCATGAACTAACTATATCCAAAAATTTACAACGCTCTACCGAATCATGAAATTTCATTGCTTTATATATAGAAAATAAAACATGCTCATCATTAACACGTAATGTGAGCTCACCTTTTTGCACGTCTATTAAGGCCTTACATTGTTGCTAAGAAAGGGCGTCCAAGTATCGGTGGGAACGCCTCGATCTTCTTCCATATCCAATACCAAGAAATCCACGGGAATATAAATTTATCAACTTTTACCAAGACGTCTTCAATAATTCCCCTTGGATACGTAAGTGATCGGATCGCAAGTTGCAATGCCACCGTAGTTGGTTTCACGTCGCCTAATCCAAGTTTCGAAAATGGACAAAGGCATCAAATTAATACTTGCCCCTAAATCACATAACGCTTTATTAAAGAAATTACCACCAATAGCACAGGGGATAGTGAAACTCCCCGGATCTTTCAGTTTTTGTGGTAGCTTCCTTTGGATAATTGTACTACATTCTTCTGTCAAATTCACCGTTTCAAAGCTTGTCATCTTCCGCTTTTTTGACATAACATCCTTAAGAAATTTCGCATAGTTCGGCATCTGTTCTAGTGCGTCTGCAAAAGGAATGTTAATGTGCAATTTCTTAAATATATCAAGAAATTTGGCAAATTGATCATCAAGCCTTTTCTTTTGAAATCTTTGAGGAAAGGGAAGAGATATAGGCAACTTAGATATGTTTGAGCTAGATGATGATTTTTGCTTTTCAGCCCCTGTTTGTTCCACCTCTTTGTTCTCTTCTTTCCTATTTTCTTCAATATCATCCTTCATCACGGATTCTCCTGCTTCCGGCCTAGATGCTTCATCAAGCGTTTCGGACTCCCGGATATTTCTTTAGGCCCCTCATATGCCGTCATCGCTTCGTAAACGAATTGCTTTGCATTGTTCTTAGGATTCATTTCCGTATTACCTGGAAATTGACCCTTTGATGTTGACCACCCACAATTGTAGCCAATTGACCCATTTGATTCTCCGATTCTTTATCGAGCTTGTCACTTGTTGTTCTAACTTATCCATCCGAAGATCTTGCTTAGCGAGGCGGCTCCTCGTGTCATTCATGAAAGCATTAGATTGATTTATGAAAGAGGTGAGTGCATCTTCCAACGACGATTTGCCTTCCCTATTTCCGCCTCCACTTGAAGCATTGAATCCCGGTGGAGGTTGTAACACATTCTTGGTATTTGCGTACATTTAAATTTTTCATGATTTCTCAACCCTGGATGGTAGTCGTTGGGTTTGAATTATTCGGAAATTGTTGAAATTCCGAGTTATTCACATAATTTACCTCTTCCATCGGATATAGAAGAGCTTCACTACCCGTGCTCGTGCCGCTTCCTCGCCCCTTCAGTAAATACACTCAATTGAGTTGTCAAAGCCGCTACTTGTGCCGTCAATGTTTTAATTGGGTCTGAATCCGAGATTTCGGCTACTCGTTGTACATTGGATCTTTCAGATGGCCACTGGTAACTGTTCATGGCCATTTCCTCAAGAAGATTTAAGGCATCTTGTGGAAACCTTGCCAACAATGCTCCTCCCACGCTGCGGCATCTACAAAGGCCCTCGTTTGTCCCATTAAACCATTGTAGAAGAAGCATAACTGTTGATCCTCTGGAAACCCATGTTGTGGACATCTTCGTAACAAATCCCGGAACCTTTCCCAAGCCTCATACAAAGGCTCTGAGTCGAACTGTCGGAATTGAGTAATCTCGCTTTTGAGCTGCAAAGTTTTGCTCGGTGGAAAGAATTTAAACAAGAACTTTTGGCTCAGTTCGTCCCATGTGCTTACTTTGCGCTTGCGTCAAAGTACCCAACCAATTTCTCGCATTATCCCTTAAAGAGAATGGGAATAGGCGCAGTCTTATGGCGTCATCTGAGACTCCGTTCATTTTGATCGTATTGCATATTTGGATAAAATGCGCAAGGTGAGAGTTAGGATCTTCAGTTGCAAACCCCCCAAACTGATTCTGTTGCACCATATTGATTAGTGTCGGTTTGAGCTCGAAGTTGTTGGCATTGATAGGAATATGGGCAATACCACCGTAATTACGATTCGTTTGTGGTCGAAAGTATTCACGAATGGCTTGATGTTGAACCGGTATCGGTAACTCGTTTCCACCATTGTTTGGCGGTATTGGTAACTCATTCAAATCCCCCATTATCGGATTGTTGTCTTTCGGCCGTCTAGTGGTAAAGATCGATTCTCCTCGCGAAAGCCTCAACTTCCGGTATGAGCGGTATTAAGTCCCCCGCCAGAGCGCGTGTTCATGCACTACCTGGACCAAACTAAAAGAAACAAGTCAAATAATGTGGAATTAAAGTCACACCAAAACAAAATAAATAATAAAAAAATGTCTAAATTAAGAATAATTCTATCTATCGCAATATTAGCACCATAAATTGTATTAGTCCCCGGCAACGGCGCCAAAAACTTGTTCGCCTATATTTTTAGCTTCACCGCAAGTGTACGGTGTACGTTATCGAATAGGGTAGCAAGGTCGTATCCACAGAGACTAATAAATTAATATGCTAAGTATTTAACCAAGATAGTCTTATTTTTATTTAGACGATCGAAATTTGATGATTGTTGTTTTGAGATTAAGACAATTTAAATCACTAAAACACAAGAATAAGATAACACGAATGAAAGAAGTATCAAGATGATGTAATGGATTTCCGAGTTAAGGTTTCGATTAATAATCCTCTTGTTGTCCGGTTAATCGAGCCACGTTATTATCAATATTCCTATAAGACGATCACAAAGCTATTTTATCCTCTCTCTCGAGATGCATATAAAATGTAGATTGAAATATTTATGCTAGTATCTCTACTCAACATAAAGCATTCAACTCCCGAAAGCACAAAAGATCAAATATCCTCACAAATATTTACAAACCTCTCGATTCATGCAAATATTTGTGTCGAGTATTCAAGATCTAATATTGAAACTCATCTCTCGAATTATGAATCAATATATCAAACAAGTTAAATCATTGATCAAGTGATAAAACAAGAATAAGCTCAAAATACTCAAATAGGCTTCAAGATAATAACTTCAACTAAGATTAAAACATCCAACAAGAGTTCATTAATCTACTTCCAAAACCCGGAAATCTCAAGAGTTTAGCTACACATGATTAAACAACTTATAAACAAAGTGTTCAAAGTCATTACAAATGAAAATGAAAGATTGAAACTAAAAGAGAAGCAAGAAAAACTTAGGAACGTCAACAATCTCTCGATATATCTCCATTCTTCAAGCTCCGATGCAACCCGATTGTCTCCTTGATGTCTCCTTCCAAGAGTTGACTCTTGTCTTGTGTTCTAGATCCCAAAAATGCCAGAATCCCCATGTGTGCGCCCCCCAAAAAGCCTTTTTATACTCCCCCTCATGTTTAGGGCTTAATGCTGCAGATTATGGGATTCCAGCGCAGGCGCACGGGTGGTGCGTCGGAGCACGGCCTACCCGTGTGCCACTCCGGTGAAATAATTCGATCCTCTGTAGGACACACGGGTGGTGCGCCCATGCATGGGCTACTCGTGCACCATGCTGCAGCTCCAATAATCCTTATACAGGGGTGCACGGGTGGTGTCTTGAGGCACGCCCAACCCTTGTGCCCCCTGTCTTTTCCGTAAACGCTCAACTTTCGCTCTTTTAGGCTTCACTTTTCGTATATCCACTCAATTCTCCGTGTTTCCACTTTGCTTTCCTCGTATTCGTATTCAATTGGCTTCAAATATCATGAAATTCCTACAAAATACGCAAAGTGTAATATCTTTTCCACAAGGAGTGAATATGTACATTTAACACGAGTATATGCATGTTTACTCATCATTATAGCTCGAAATACGCCTCAAAATACATGCAAAACTCACGCCTATCAGGTGTCCAATCCAGTTCTGGTCAAGAAGAGCAAGAATCATTGGTGCCTCTGCATTGATTTTACTGATCTCAATAAGGCGTGCCCGAAAGACAGTTATTCACTTTCACATGTTGACTACATGGTTAATGCCACATCAAGTCATGAGCTGATGAGCTTCATGAATGCCTACTCGGGGTATAACTAAATCATGATTCACCCAGACGATGAAGAGATCACCTGCTTTTATTAAGCTTGAAGCTTATATTGCTACAAAATGATGTCGTTTGGGCTGAAGAATGTTGGGGCGACCTAACATAGGTTAGTTAACAAAATTTTTGATAAGCTGATAGGGCAGACCTTGAGGTCAAAATTTTACCTTGGAAAAAATAGTAAATATTCCTGACCCGACCCCAAACGTGTTTTTTAACAGCATCTTATAGGTCTGACCTCAATAAAATATTTACTATTTTACGCGAGCATAAGATGTTGTTAAATCCAAAAAAAAACACGTTTGGGGTCGGGTCAGGAATATTTCTAAGCTATAGGGTCAGTCAAAGAGGAATTAACAATAATAGATATAAAATAAAAGCAATAATCGACCTCAAACCACCTAACTCTGTTAAAAGAGTAAAAAGTCTAACTGGGCGCCTAGCAACATTAAGTCGTTTTGCATCAAAGTCGATAGATAAGTGCAAGCCATTCTTCGAAATTATAAAGAAAAATAAGGTTTTTGAATGGATTGAGCAGTCCCAAGCAACATTTGAGTCCCTGAAACAGTATTTGGCCACCACCCCAGTTCTCCAAAAATTGAGCCGAGGTGAAAATTTGTACCTGTATTTGGTAGTATCCGATTATGCAATCAGCTTGGTACTCATTCGATTAGATAACTCCATCCAGCACCAAATGTATTACACCAGCCAGGCTCTGCATGATGTCGAGCTTAGGTACACACCTATGGAAAAATTGGCATACGCATTGGTCATTTCCTCTTAGAAATTGAAGCCTTATTTCTTGGAGCATAGAATCATCGTCCCGACGAATTAACCCCTCAAACAAGTTATGCATCGACCAGACACTTCTATCAGAATGATTAAGTGGGCAGTGGAGCTCAACCAATTTGACATTTTGTATGAGCCCCGAACAACAATAAAGGGACAACCCCTTGCAGATGTAGTCGAGTTCACACCATCAGTTCAACTCGGCATTAGTGAAGAACAAACATGGAAGCTTTTTGTCGATACATCTTCCACCGCATACCGAGTAGGGGGTGGGATTGTGAAAATCAATCCAGATGAAAACTGTTACTGCTAAGCCGTGCAATTTAAGTTCCGTGTGACAAATAACTAAGCTGAGTATGAAACCCTATTGGCAGGTTTAGAAATGACAGCGTCCATGTGTTTGGAAAAGCTTATTATTCATAGTGATTCACAGCTCGTGGTCAGCCAAATTAATTGAGACTACGAGGCTAAAGAACCCAAGTTATCCCATTACTTGGAGCTTGCAAAAAAAATAAGCTCTCTCAAATCAAAGTAGAGATTGTTCATATTCCAAGGAGCAAAAATGTGCAGGCGGACACCCTAGCTCGACTTGCATCTATTACGAGCATCGACCTAATTGAAAACGTGACAGTCACTCACCTATCTTCTCCGTATTTAAGCACAGCAAATATCAATCCCAACAAGAGCACATAACCGACCTGGATGACCCCGATCATCCAGTATCTTGAACATGGTGTGCAACCAGAGAACATAGCCGAAGCAAGGACATTGAGGACATAAGCTGCTCGGTTCACTATTGTTGATGGAGTCTTACACAAGCACGGCTACTCGGTTCCCTTACTCATGTGCCTATCTAGAACTGAGGTCGAGTACGCCCTCAGAGACGTACATGAAGGTATCTGTCGAAACCGTGCTGGAGGTCAGTCATTGGCTTACAAATCTATTCGACAAGGATATTATTGGTTGTCGCTCAAGCAGCACGCCATCTCTCTGGTCAAAAAGTGCGAAAAATTCAAAGATGTGCATTACAGGTCAGATACTATCCAGAATAGTCAACCTCGATATTCAGTCCTTGGCCATTTGTCAAGTGGGGAATTGAACTTATCGGACCTCTCTCCACTGTCAAAGGGAGCGGGAAGTATGCCATTGTGGCAATTGATTACTTTACCAAGTGGGTCAAGACAGAGCCTTTAGCTAAGATCAACAAGGAAAAAATTGGGGATTTGGTTTGGAAGTCGGTTGTCTGCTAATTATGAATACCTTACTCAATAGTGACAGATAACGAGAAGCAGTTCGACAATAAAAAATCTAGAGCTTTTTGCAAAAAATTGCACATCAAGAACCACTTCTCCACCCCATATCATCCACAATTTATTGGTGATGTCGAAGCAATAAATAAAATTCTCAACTCCATTTTGAGTACTAGATTAGAAGAATCCAAACGAAATTGGCCTGAGGAGCTCCCCGGGGTACTTTGGGCATACAGAAAAACACACCGATCATCCATAGGAGAAACACCTTTTACCCTAACTTATGGGGACAAGGCCATCATCCCGGTTAAGTTCGATGCCCCAACATTTCAAATTGCCAAATTTTCAAAAGACGTAAATGAATTCACTCTAAGAGTCAAGCTGGATCTATTGGATGAGAAGAGATGTAATGTCGAGATGATGAATGCAATGTATAAGCAAAGAAGTGAACGATATTACAACTCCAAGGTGAAAGAAAGAAAATTTCAGGTCAGTGACCTAGTTTTGAAAAGAGTTACTGGAGTTGATATAGGACCACTAAAGCCGACCTAGGAAGGACCTTACATAGTCAACAAGGTTTTGCAGAACAGGGTAACGAGCTCGAATATCTAATAGAGAAAAATTCAATCATCCTCGCAATGTAATTAATTTGAAGAAGTATTATCAATAAAGTATTTGTTCTCAGCCTAGCACCGAGCGAGACACTTATCTTTTAAGTCTTATCTATCTCGGCCTAGCTCCGAGCACAACCCTAAACAAATTCTTATATCATCTGTCTCAGCCTAGCTCCGAGCATATTACCTGATTAATTATTATCTTGCCAGACTCGGCCTAGCTCCTAGCTCATTACGTTAACCTTAGCCTAGTTCTGAGCACAATACGCAACAAATTTCTATATATCACTTGTCTCGGCCCAGTTTCGGACACATTATTTTATCGTTTTCTCTTATCAAGCTCCGCCAAATATCGAACACATTACTTAGAATTTTTTTGAAAATAATGTACGAGTTCAAACAAGCACATAATGAAAAGAGCTGGAATAGAATTTCATTGATAATAAAATATTTACAAAGTCTGGCCCAGGTCCAATTACAAAGACAACAAGATAAACAAAAACTCCCTGAGGGGCTGAGGGTTGGTCATTATAAAGTTGGTCTTCAGCTGGGGTCTTGTCCTGAGGATGGCCACTTGATGCTACTTATTCAACATCCTCTACCTCTACCTCGACATTCTCCTCTTTGGAGTCAACTGCATCAGGATACTTGGGCTTGATCTCTTCAATCTGAGGCCGTCGGGTTTTGAGCTCATCTTCAAGCTGGGCAACAGTCTTGCCTTTCTTCAGATCATCAAAGATTTCACCAATACTCGTGGCATGACCACAAGTGAGTATAAAATCATAAGTCTTGGAGTACTCTTTGAAGGCCTTCATTTCTGTCTGCCCGCCTTCTTGCCAAATCTCCTTGAGCTGTTTTTAAAACTCATCTTCAAGCTGCCTACTGAGCTCCACCTCGCGCCTGGTCAGCTCCTCCTGGTGCTTAGACGCCCCTTCGTTCAGCCTCGTGACCTCCTAACGAAGGGTCTCCTTGGCCTTCTAAGCCTCATCCCATGCAGTCTGAGCATCATTTTAGGCCTTCTCAGCAGTGTTGACCCTCTTCTCAGCCTCTTTAACCCGCAACTCCAAGGATTCTTGGATACCAATGCACATGTTGTGGGCGTCCTGCAAATCTTTATGACGCCTGGCCAGCTCGCGCCCTTCACCCACCACATGCGACAATGACCCCAGGACCCGATGACCTGACCTGAAAGGCCTATGCGGTATTGCACCTTCTCCTCCTAGTCGGTCTCCTTATAGAAAGCCTCAATCCTTATAGTCCAAGTCGAGCTGGGATGTCCCTAGCAACTCTTCCAACCTCAGGCATGGCTACCGCCCGCTCCTCAGTTGGCATTGAACACTTGGCAAATTCCACGAACCATTGTGCCCTCAGCCCGACCATCCCCTCATAGGGTTTTTCCCAAGTAGGATTGGGAGGAACAAAGTGGCCCTTCGGCCCCAAATCATCGGAAAATGTCCTCCTGAGAGCCTCAGTCATCCCACCTGAAGGAATCAAGATGGGCTCATTTCTCGGAGTCTGCTCGGTCAGCTTAGTCCAGGGATCTCGACCCTAGTTCTCCTTCTCTTACTTAGGGGCATCTCAGTATCTAGCCCCACATTTCATTTGCCCTGCTAGATTTCAACCCATTTCTCAACAAAACGACCTAACACGTCCATATCCGCTTCAGTTTCTACAAAAAGAACATCAACAACATCAGAATCTACCAAAAAAATGAATGAATGTACACAAAATATCTGAGCACACTACCTTGGGTCTCCCATCTATGCTCGGTTCTTTCAGGAGCAACCCTCTTCTCAATTCTCTGAGTCGCAACCCTCTGCTTAGTTTTTCGAAATTCAGTCCTATGCTTGGTATCTGATTGAGCTTGACAGTTACCACGCAGACCGGTTTGAGCCAAAGTGGCCTCAAGAGTTAGAAGTTTTATCCGTCGGCCCTTCTTTGAGACCTTTCTCACCTCGTCAATCCTCTTCAAGAACTCGCAGGAGAGCTTCCCTCTAGAAGGTTGATTCCTTTCACAAAGAATAAATAATTAAGGATTATAATTTTCTGGAAAAATAAAGAATTAGGAAAGGTACTTACGAAAATCATTTCGAAATTTAAGATGAGGAGCAAAGAAGGGTTTGCTCCCCCTGTGACTGGGGCTCATATAGTCCTCATCCACCCAAAATTACTTGTCTTTCCACTCCTTCAAAGACCCAGGGAGACCTAGGAGAAGATTCTCTGGGTATCTAGCTCGGGTCTGCAAATAGTACCATCCCAATGGTCTCCCCCTCAAGCTGCCCGGAGTGGCATTCCAAATGAACATCTCTTTGATTTCTTCGAAAGTAGGACTAGGGAAGCTGGGCCGGTGGAAACAACGACCAACCCAATTAATCTTCCCCATGTAAGTAGATGCATCTGGGCCAACACAATTCCCCACCTTCGAAACCACTTAGTAATCAATCGCGGAAGAGGGAACCTCATCCCACACTTGATGTTGTGGGTACATAGCAGTACATCCTACCAGTGGGAGCTCGGACACCTCTTCAGATCAGGCAGCCAGAACCACACTGTGTCAGGAATTTGATGGCCCCTGTACAGTGCATCCAACTCAGACTGGAGTAGCATGCCCAGAACCAAGTACTGATCGATTTTGGCCCAATCCCTTTGAAATTTCTTGGAGGCCTTCAAACCACGCCTTGTGCCCCCTCAGCATCCCAACCAGATATCGAGGGTCCTGCACCTCACCCAATTTCACTTGGCCATGTGGCCTCGCCCTTGCTCGACCCCGTGCCTTGCCCTATTCCCCGGGCCCCAACCGCCTTACCACCACTCGACCCTGGTGCCCTAGTTTCTCTTATGGGCAATTCCTCAGGCCCATACTCCACTCCGCCCCTTATAGCAGTAATTGGGGCAGGAGACATGATTTCTTCATTGTCCTCCATTCTCAAAGGAGTCTCGTACTCGAAACGTTCATCCAAGTCTGTAATTTCAACTACATCATTCCCCCTGGGATACTTCCACATCAGTGGGAGGGTCTTCGACATCCTTCTCATAACTATACTCCCTATTTTGGATATATCGCTCTGAACCAGACATCTTTAAAGAAAAAGAGAAGAAAAAATTGCTCAAAATTACGTAAGGAAGCTTGGAATGTTGTTTCTCTCAGATGCCGACCTGAACTCTGCTCAGCTTTCTTATCTCTCTGGTAAGCTCAGTTTTTGAAGAAAAAGTGAAAATGAATGATGCAAGGGCCTATTTATAGGTGGAGATTTCTCGTAAAGACGCGCCCATTTGAAAAGGAACGACCTATCAAGCATGTTTGAAACTAACAATCTTATTGCTTGGGTTTACACGCCCCAACGGTCCAATCATAAACTGCCATGTGTTTGCCATGATTATCCTCATTAAATGTGCCATTTCAGTCATTGAATAACAGTGACAACTGTCAACCTCTTTGACTCCACTCAACTCCTCCCTCTCTCTTCAAGTTCCAACTCGTCTCGGTAGGTCTCCTCCTTGACTTCGAACTTGGGGGCATTAATAATACCCGAGCAGAGCTGGACAAATTTGTGATGATTAATATGTCCACGTGGCAGCCCAGGACTTGCTAACGTGGACCAACCAGACCACTTTTGCCAAGCTGATGAGCAAAGCCGACCAGAGCCCAACTAAAAGCATTTCAAGGGACGAAATACCCCCCACAAAGTCAACCACGACCGAACTGGAATTCTAGTGGCAGACCAAGCTTCCACCTGACAAAGCAACAATGGGAAAAGTCAAAAAGCACTTTCTACCACATGGAAGTCATGCAACTCATGCACATCAAGAAAGAGACAAATATTGCACTAATATTACAGATGTAATGATTGCTAAACTATTAAATGTAATAATTGTTAGATAAATATTTTTTATCGTAATTTTGATGATTTTCTTTTACTGAGTTTTTCACCAAAACAATGTCTCCAAATATTGTCCAAATACTCCTAATCGATTTAAATTATTTTTACTAATTTTTCGGAGTATTTCATGAAGTTTATTTTTGACAAATATTGGACAACACTTCTATTTCAAGGCCAATCGGTCGCCATAGAGGGAAACCCGTGCCTGGAGACTTGAAACTGAAATAGAATCGAAACAAAAAATATTTTTGGGTTGGTCGACCAGCCGAACTTGATAGTGACCTTGCCTGATTGTATTAAAATTGGTTCAAATTCTTTCTGTTTCATTTTTTGAAGAGGTGGGCCGATCCACCCACGGGCCGACCGATCGAGCTTGAGGTCAACTTGTCCAAGGCCCCCTGGACCGGTTCACCATTGTAATTTTGGGACAAAATTTGATTTTCACATATTAGAGGTCAACCGGTCGACCTAAGGTTTTATCAGCAAACTATTTGTTGCGCAACAATTCTAACAACTATATTTTCTATTTGATTTGTAATTTTTTACAAATTTCAATCTCCAATGAGGAGCCAATGACTGGAAATCAAAATTCAAGACATCTCCTATAAATAGATGAAAGATTCAAGAAATACAAACACAAGCAAACTTTTTGTTCTTCACTTTCATTTTCTTGTTGTATTTAACCTAAGTCTTTCACTTGAACATCTTGAGTACTATGCTTGATTCTTAATTATAGTTACACTTCAAAGTTGTATACTTCATTTGAGTTGTTATCTTGAATTATTTTCAATCATCCAAAACAAGACATCCTTATTAGTGTCTTGTAGTAAGAGCACACTTGTGTGATTTTAGGTGTTGAAGAGTGTGGTACTCTTCATTGGTGTAAGAAAATTGTGGTAATCTTCATATGTGGTGTTGTAAGAAGAGTGATGTGTTCTTCAAGGTAAAGTTTGTAATAGTTTGGTATCTATTAATAAACTGTTTCCTTTTTTTTTTCAAAACCATTCCGGACATACCGGGGTGGTAGAGGATTAGGTCCTAGGTGAGTTGAACATCTATAAATCATCGAGTGTTGTTTATATTCCCACACATTTATTTTTGTTATTATTCTCACATTCGAAAAAGAGGGCGAAAATCGGAAAATCGTGATAATCTATTCACCCCCTCTAGATTATCGTAGTCAATTGAACTAACAATAATATATATAATACTCATTTATGAGGAGAAGACAGAAAACTCCTATATAAACTTGTAAGTTCAAACTCTGTCAAGTCAGAGACCGACCAGAGCATCTCAGCTCGGTTATTCAATAAAAGAGCATTTCATAGCAATTTCTTATATTTCCAGTCAGCATATTTGTAGTTTGTTTGTTGTTGAGTGAATCCAAGCATCAGCAGTGCTCCAAAAAAAAAACATAATGAAATTTATTTAAAATTAGAAATACCGTTTAATCAAATATAGGACCTTTTTTTTACGTGAAGCGTCCTTGTGTGAATCAGATTCACTTGGTCAAAGATTCAAATTCAAGGAATAAGAATCTTAACCATTATAATTTTGAATACTTACATAGTGGGTTACAAATAAAGAGAGATAGCGTTGTGGTACAAAAAAGAATGGAAAGTGACGAACTAATATAGCTTTCTTTGAGCAGCAAATATCATCATCATCATCATTACAATTTACACCCCATGCCATAAAGTTGTTCCACATATCATGGTTCTCATTTCATTTGATGACATATCAAAGTTTCCACTTTCAAGAAATTGCTTGCAAAAGCCTATAGCTAAATCATATATCATTAATTTTAATGTCCTTTTGGTATCCTTTTAAATCATCTTCACTTTATTAATAATATAAATTGAAATAGTACGAGAATATAATGGACATTTTACTTCTATTTAATTTCGAATTAATTTGAAAATTAAATGTATAAGTCCAAGTAATCATTAAATATCATGTTTTTGCTCCACTTGAGTTCCATAATTGGTTGGAAATTTTTTTTTACCATCCAAATGTGGAACCCAGAAAAAGAGGAAAAATAAAAAAGAGAAAGATAAGGTAAGAATGGAATATGTCAATGAGAAGTTTGATTTCCCTCATTATTTTTATAAATAAAAATAAATCAGATTCTTAGAATTGAACTATTGCTAAGATGTGTGTAAAACTCAGACATGTAACTGGGTTGCATTCATTCCCTCCCACTCTTTGGATTTGTACTAAAAAAACTTAGATCGAATAGCTAAATAAGGGTCGAATTTTGGGATGGATTGATCAGTTACCAAAAGCTATAGTATGAAAGTTGGCTAGTTTCTTTTTTTTTTACCACTAGAAGAAAATTTCAGTTTACCGGCAGAATTTACCGACAACAATGATTTTGTCCATAAATTATACAGTTACCTACAACATACCTACAAAATAAATTATTTTTTCTCAAATTATACCGACAAATTACCGACAGTTTTTCAATTTACCGACAGTTTTTCTGTAGGTATTTACCAACATATTTAGATTATGTAGGTAAATGTTTTATCTATACAATTTTCTTAATACGTATCTACAAATTTTTCTGTAGATAAAATAGTTTTTTCTTGTAATGTACATGCACTCACTGGGTATACCACCAAGCCAAATAGCTGGTGGTAAATTGGCTAAATCGGTTTATAATACTTGAGTTCAAATTTCACAAAACCTCTAATATTTTCAACAATATATTTACAAAAGAAAAAGATTCAATGACAAAATTGTCAGTTTCGTTTTCAAATAAGTAAATTTAATAATTGTCAGTAACACACTAATTTTATATTAAAGTCGAGCTGAATTATTACAATATACATACTTATTTTTGAAGTCTCATCACCCGTGCATCACTCAATGGCTCATTGCTCCGATTTGCCTAAACAGTTGAAACACCCTTGCACCGTTTACAATCATAGAATTATCCCGCACATATAAAACAAAATGTTTTGTTTTTGTTAGCATTATTTTGGCACATGTAACGTGCCCTATACTACAACCCTTTTGCGAGGTCACTCACATTAATTTTGGCAGTTATATGTATCTGGACTTCTCTATTCATTTCACTCAACCCAGAAAAACAAAAATATATAGATTATATGCGAGGCCGATGAGGGTGGGAGTAATTACCGGTGCAATGAGATCGACATGAAAGAAGCAGTTCCTGATAGACTTCTGGAGAAAAAAAAGAGAACATAAATGAACTTATCTCACACCCAAAGAAGAGAAATCCTGAGTGAAGCTTAAAAAAATTGATAGTGATGAAAGGGAAGGATTCATCCCACATGGAGTGAACATGACTTGTAAGCAGAGGCTAAGGCCGTGATTGGATATGAAATGAAACGCATTTTCGTTCCGATAGAGAATTTTTTTTTAACAAAACATACAATTGTTTATCAAAATTTTCAAAAAATATATTATTCTCTCACTTTCACTTTTTCTCATTTTTTCTTTTGCCAATCACATCTACACATTTTTCACAAAAAACTAATCATTATTACACATTCTCCCACAAATTTCACTATTCACTCATCCACACATTTCTAACTATCAATCATATATCCAATCATTATTTTACTATTTTTAAATCAAACCAATTATCATCATTACTTTTTCATCTTACATCCAATCACATTCTCAAAATTCATCTTTTTTTCTTCCAAAATATTTTTTATCACTATTCTCTTGCAAAACGAATATTTTCAAAATGAAAGCATGTCCAATCGTGCCCTAACCTCCTTTCACTCAGGAGGCTCCTTTCCAGGAAAAACCCGTAACGCTCAGGCCAAATCGAACAATACCTCTTGGGGGACGCGAGTCATCCCATATCACATCATTGGTGTTGTATGTGGGAATCCCACACCGACTCCCACTCACACTGTCCACCCACCCATTGGGGGGCTTATGAAGGGGAGGGCGAATCCCACATCAAGTGAGGATGCAGATGGACTCTGATTTATAAGCGGGGGAATCTCGCACCGACTCCTGCTAGCTCACACTGTCCACCCACATATGTTGGGGGTTTTATTAAGGGGAGGGTGAATCCCACATCGAGTGAGCATGCGGATGGACTCTGACTTATAAGCGAGGGTCAATCTCTTCTCCCCCAAGAGGCGCATTTTCCAAGAGAAATCCGTAAGGCTCTGACCAACATTGATGATATTGTAGGACGGGCGCGGTTAGATAGTGCCTACCAACAAGCTGAATCTTCATTTGGAGCCCATATTGCATGGAAACTCTAAAATTAAGCGTGTTTGAATGTATGGCGTGTTGAGAACGGCAACTTCGTGTCGGGTTCGTGTTAGTCGTGTTTTTGTTTATAACAGTCAGTGGCGGATCCAGAATTTAGTAGTAGGGTGGGCTAAAAGGTAACATTTAACTACAATATATATATATATACACACACACAAAGATTGTTATTTTTTTACTGGATTCTTTGAAGTTGTACTCCATACCTCAAAGCAAAAAATTCATCTAAAACTGAATATTCATAAAGTCATGTCGCTGGCTATATTCTTGATATGCACATGGGATTAAATTTTTGCTTAAGAAAATATTGTTGTTGTTTGGCAAAGATAAGAAAGTGTTTTGCCCTTCTTTGAATGGCTTTAAGATTTAACTAACAATGTTTATAATTACAAATTTCCACTTAAAAAACCTCAATTACAATTTCAAAGAGAATTATAATTTAGTATGTAGTAATTCATTAAAATACCAATAGACAACAAGATATAGATTAATGTCAACAAGATAATCATTTTATTATTCTTTAATATCTAAATAAACTACGTTGTATCTTCAATAGAGGAAAAATACTATTGATAAATACTAACAGTTTTAGATTCTTTAGGTAAATATTTATGATTTTACCTAAACTTTTACAATTATCATTATATTTACCTACAAATTTTTTTTAGGTAAACTATGTTTTTTTTTGTAGTGAAATTTCATACATCGATCACAAAAAAATTAAGGAATTATAAGGAAGAAACTCTAAGCTTTGGCTTTGTGGTGCTGCATTAGGTGTATTCCATTCAATTGGAAAAGTGATTTTGTCTTACTTATTAAATATGAATTGGGCAATTGGATTGGTTTGTTTGGCTCGAAGATAAAATTAACAAAAGTGGTGGGGGAGTGGGTTGGGTCATAAGTTTAATCTACAAATAAAATATAGCACACATATATATAGGGGCTTCTTGGTGACTTGCACTGGGCTTCAGCCTGTCGTCTTTTCTCTAAGATCCGCCGATAACAAGAATCTTCAGTCGGATTTTTCGTGTTGGGTCGTGATTTACACCCTAGAAATAATTTGTTGGTTTATGTTGGGACAATTATCAATTTGAAAGATATATTCATGAAATATTATTTTCTCCCAAAAACAATATAAAAATTGTGATTTAAGACAAACCACACTGTAAAAACTTGCGTAGGTTTGTAAGGATAGCCAACAATGATATTATTTTCTCGGACCAAAAAAAAAAAGAAAGAGAGATTTTGATTTTATGAGGTGATGATGTAATGAATGACGAAAACGATGATTTGACATAGAGATTAGACTTTGCTTGCATGGTGAACCAAATTTTAGTACAGCCACATTTGCAACACCACATGACTTTGATGATGTTTCATTTGGAAATTATGTCAATCATATTTCTGCTTTCGGTCGAAGGACACGGTAAAAAAAATGATGATTTTATTTTTTGTTTAATTCTACGGTCACAAATTAAAGTTAGATGGCCCTGTTTTTAATAACAAAGGTGCTATCATCAGTCAATCATGAACAGAGACAGGTTAATTGAAGACTGAAGAGACCTATAAAAAATTAATGTAACTGAATCTTTTAACTGAATCATGATTACAAAATGAAATTACTATATAGTTTTTAAAATATGTCCATCAAAATGTGAAATTCATACTCGATTTGATGAATTATCTAGCACTCCTTGCCAACAAAATTCTCAATAATTGAGAAACTAATGAAAATTACTAACGCCAAGCGTGACCGTTGATATGTTAGAGTTTGTATTTGTGTTCATGTTGCTAGTTTACTAGGTTATTATTGTGTATAAGTGTAGATTGGATATTCTTTTTTGTACTTTTGAGGATGAGTTCTACCCAAACACATTTAACGTGGATCGAAAGACTCACGTTTGGTTTAGAAGCGATGTTGGGAATCGGACCGCGGCCCATTGGGATTGGCAATTTTGGTCCTAAACGCTATTTCAATATTTTCAGAGCCTATATTTTATTTAATTACTCGAGTTGAATTTATTTATCATTTATACTATATATTGCTAAAAGATGGAAGCATTTTATACTCATGATCCGGATCAAAATTCCAAACACGAGTTTTACATGTATTATTTAACTAATTAAAAAAATACAAAAACACGACAAATTTTGCAAATTGGTTATTTCGAATAATAGAACTAAAATTACCATAACTAAAAAATAAAGGACTAAAATTGTTAAATCCTAAAAATAACATGATTAAAATTATTATTTTGCTAAAGAGCAAAATTATCACAGAACTAAAATTGCAACTTCAATAATTACATGATTAATATTACAGTATACCTATAAATACAAGACTAATTTTGCAATTTACCTAACTACGTACAAATATTTATTCCATTGGGAATTTAAATGTCAAAAAGTATATAGTACAAGTAGGGGAAAATTGCGGATGGGTTCGAAAATCAATAAATGTTGCTCATTTTGACAACAACCGTGCATGTTGCATGTTCCATATGTGTGTCAGAAATGTTACTTTTTTTAGTAATATTTTGATGTTTGCGTGGTAACACTTTCATGTGATGTCACTTTGTTGGTAGAATTTTAATTTAGTTTTATTTTTTATTTTTTTCCTTTTCTGAAGATGTTTACATGGATGTTTTATGGTCACTAGGAAACTAAAAATATGTATGAATTATACGATTTCAACTAATTCAAAAGATGTTTATAGTGGAAGTTGAATTACATACGATGTTTTTTTTGTAGATTTTTACAGAATTTCTTTTTGAATATTTTGGTTTGATGATTCAGTTAATTGAATAATAAATACAAATATAGCAATCATATTTATATATTTTATTTAATATTTTAAATATTAGCAAGCAAATAATTAATAATGGTATTAAAACGCATATAAAAATATATATAACAAAAGATAAAATATTAAAAATTTGACGATTGGTTTTCTTCGGAAACTAAACTAAATATAATTTCTTAATAAATAAGAAAACTGAATACCAATTACATTTTTTAATTTGATTTCGTTTGGTATGATTTTATTTTTAATTTGATTTTTTTATTTTATCGAACCATGAACACCCCTAATAATTAAAAAGAAACAAATTAGAAAAAACATAAACCAATTTAAAAATGGGATAACATATATGCTCTATAGGACTGAGTTCTATTATCATAAATATTTCTTCATGAGAACGTCCGCGGACTTGATCAATTACTCTTCTTACTTTGTCAGCCGATAGAGATATATGTCCACCTAAAGCCTAATCCAAATCCGTTGTAGACTTGTAGTTTTGCACAAAAGGATTAGACTTGAAAAAGAAATTACGAAAACATTTATCACGAGAAAGGGTACAACCGACAACTGGAGTTTCGGAAATCTAGTACAACGGGCCCTCTTTTTTTTTATGACGCAATGCAATTACTTAGATATAATCAGAAAACAATAAGGGATAAACAAATACTGACGTGGCAGACACCAAATTTAGCACCATCGACGGTTCACCTTCAAGGCCTTGCACGACTTTCATGCACAGATTGCAGATTTTGTACAGTATATGGTGGTGGGTCTCATCTCCCACAAACAAAGGCCACTTCTTCCTCTCCATTATTCTTTTCACACACAACACACACTAGACTCTAAGATTCATCTTATTTTTTTGGTGATATGGCTTCATAAATTTCAATAAGTATTTTAGTGTAACACTTCAATTTTTCTCTTTTTTCATGGTGATGCTACTATAAAATACAGATCACAGATCACTCCATGTTAGGGAATTAAAGAACTTGAATCTAACAGTCCAAATTTCACTCTACTTAGGAATTTAATTAGTCAAGGAATTTAGTCAATCCAGGATTTGGTGAAATCTCTTAGTGTGGACTGACATGCAACACGCAGACAAAATTAGAAAGGCTCAAGGTTGTCTCAAGGAGACATATACGATGCTTAAGTTAGCTACAATATGAAAATAAGTCCAGAGAAAAAGAATGTAATTAAGAGTAATTAAATTATGATACTTATAAATGATTAGTGATGGATCTTTTACACATGTGATGATGAGTCTTATGGGCTTAGTATAATAAAGTGAGTTTCGTGAGCCATAATTGATGAACTGAACCTCATGAACCTCGTGAGATGATTAACAATATTTATGACCCAAACTTTTTGGGCAATAATTAAATAAATTCGATTAATAAATCAGTATATAATAAAATAGGAGAAAATTAATTTTACCCCCACGAGATAGTACATATTAATTGCATAACGTCACACAACCACTTAAGCATCCCATTATTTTAAAATAAATTAATTGCAACATGTGGCACAGCGACTTTAATTTTGATCAAGCATCTATGTGCATGATGTGTTTGTCGTAGAGTAGTTGACTAGTTGTATAATAATGCAGCGCAATAATAGCGAGTACATGCGATATACAACTTTTGTTTTTTATGGTATTTTATCTAATATTTCATTCCATTAGCCATTAGGTAATTGTCACGTGCATAAAATAATTATATATATATATATATAAGTGACATTCATCTAATGTATTATAATATCATATGAAACAATATGAGTGCATAAAAATGATGTCCGATTCTCGCTTTTAGTAGCGTTTCATTTCAAGTCAACGAGGTTGATCAAAAATCTTCTTCCGAGAGGAAGTCTTCAGTATTCTTCTCCAGAAATTTGGAAAATCCTTCGATTGGGAACTTGCATGTAAGCACGCGCAAACATTAGAGGGCCCGAGGGTTGTCCTCCGACGCTCAAGTCAACACGGCAAACGAGAGAATAAAATAGTAAATGAATAATGAATTAAAATGCGTATGAGGATTATGAATTAATTTACTTACAGGATAATAGGAGGAATCTTTTCATATCTCATGAGACGGACCTCGTGGGCCAATTCGCGTAGGATAATTGGGTTTATGGGCGGTCGTCTCTTGACACCTTGGGCCGATTTATTTTATTAAGAGTCCATTGAGAAATTAATATTAAATAACTATATAAATCGAATTATATATTAATTAATTAATTAAATATTATTTTTGCCCCAACATAAGCCCCCAACTCAAAGATGAAGAGGATGAAGAATGTGAGAGCTAATCCTGTAGAAATATTTGGCTTGTCTTGTTGTATATCTTGTCTTGCGCTTTGGAGAATCTTTGACCACTTTTGCACAAGAACACTTGGAAGAAGAGCTTGTGACCATATCTTCCAAAAGCAGGGATGCATCTAGAAATTTTTTACGAAGGGAGCACAAGATAAATTCGATAATAAACTACATTGAAAATAACTAATGGGGTACATTATACTTTCTTTTAATCTAATTATATATAGTTTTTAAATATAAATAATAAATAGTATAAAAGAATGAAAGAAGTTATTGAAAAAAAAAGGTAAAATGCTAAAAGAAAAAATGAAAAAAAAACTATGGGGGCACGTGCCTTCGTAGATGGGTGTGTGGATCTGTCATTGTCTAAAAGTAATATTTGTTCTCGCTTCTTCAACTGGCTTTGAATTTGCTTTTTAGAAGACTTAGGAAATTTCTTGAAAGTTGAAGTGAGAATTGAGGTGAGAATCCAAGGAGGGTGGAGTAATGAGTGGAGTGTGTCAAGGGAGAGAGAGAGAGAGAGAGAGAGAGAGAGAGAGAGATGAGAGCTCCATAAAAGAGCGCCTCCCAAACCGGACAAGCGCCCCCTTCGCGCCTCCTGGCGCCAAGAGGCACGCCCGGACATCCTCCCCATTGGAGGAGCGCGCCAGCCGACGCATCCCAAGCCCTCCGCCTATTTTTGTTCTCGTTTTTTCTCCATCTTCTCTCGAGTTTTCGTATATTTCAAACTCGGATTTCGGATTAGGTCCTTTTTCCATTCCACTCAAAGTCGAGGTATCACCAGGCGTTCAGTTTTAGTTTAGTCATTCCATTTCCTTTGTCTCATGGAGTTTGATATTCTCCTTGCTCCGAGTTGTGTATTGATGGTGAATGAGAAGTATAGTTTAAGCCGGATTCGAGCTCAGTGATGAGTCTTCTTGGCCGAGTTCGAGGAAGATAGTCTGAAGTTAAGTCCGCCCTACCAAGTATAAACATAGTCCTCTCCCGGAGTCGACAATTGTTCTCGCGAGTTGGCCGGTCGAGTGTCCTTTTGTTTGTCTTCGTTGGATGCGAAATGCCTTCTTTCGGCGTTTGTGATGTTGGCTCAGGGTTGAGCAATAAAGCTTACTCATCCGCCCGAGGGCTTCATCATGGTGTACCTTTACAAGCCTTCTCTCTGTTGGCTTTGTTCTTCCCAGGATAATTTCCTCATCGCGATCCTAGACTTTTCTGTCTTTGGAGATTCATTTGATCATTGCCTTCACAATCTTTCTTTAGTGTTGCAGAGATGTGCGAATAAACTAATCTTGTTTTGAATCGGGAGAAATGTCACTTTATGGTACGAGATGACATTGTACTTGGCCATCGAGTTTTTCTCGCAGTTTAGAAGTGGATAGAGCAAACATTGTGGCGATTGAGAAACTCCCACCACCTACGAATGAAAAAGCAATCGAAGTTTCTTAGGGCACGTTGGTTTCTACGGAAGGTTCATTCGTGACTTTTCTAAAATCACTAAACCTTTAAGTCAATTATTAGAAAAGATACTACTTTCAATTTTCCAATGATTGTTTGCGGGCATTTGAGATTTTGAAGAAGGCATTAGTAAGTGCACCAATTCTTGTAGTCCCATTGAGTCACCATTTGAGCTAATGTGTGATGCTAGTGACTTTGTAAGGGGCATTTCTTGGCCGTAAGAGAGAAAATATTTTCGTAGTCATCTACTATGCGAGCAAAACATTGGATGATGCACAATGTAATTACACCACCACCGAAAAAGGATGTTGGCGATTGTATTTGCATTTGACAAATTCCCATCAAATTTTATTGGAACAAAGACGATATTCCCACAGATCATGCAACTATCAAATATCTATTCGATAAGAAAGATGCAAGCCAAGATTGATACGATGGATTCTCTGTTGCAAGAATTTGATGTGGAGATTATAAATAGAAAGGGGTGTGAGAATATTATGGCACACCACTTATCTAAAGCTTGAATATAAAAAGGATAAGAAAGAGGGAATAGAGTCGATCAAAGAAGAATTTTCGGATGAGCGGTTTTTGTTAGCACAAGCAACATTCCCATGGTACGCAGACATTGTAAATTATTTGGTAGCAGGAGTTTTGCCTCGATTTATCCTCATATCAGAAAAAGAAATTTCTCCATGATGTCAAGTTTTATATATGATGATCCTTTTTTTTGCTCTTTAGTGGTGTGCGGACATGATCATTAGACGATGTACCTCAAGAAGAATTGGAGGGAGGTTTACAACACTGTCATTCCTCACTTGTGGGGGACACTTTGTCCGACACGCACTCGCGAAGGTACCAGAGTGGGTTATATTGGCCTACTTTGTATAATGATTGTTATTTGTATGCAAAGCGGTGTGATAGATGCCGGCGGAAGGGAACATATCTAGGCGACATGAGATGCCTATGACGAATGTGATGGAAGTGGAATTATTTGATGTGTGGGGATTGCCTTCATGGGTCCCTTTCAAAGATATTCGGCCATCAATACATTTTACTCGCAGTTGAGTACGTGTCCGATGGGTAGAGGTGATTCTCTCACGAGACAAATGATGCACAAGTAGTAATGCATTTTTTGAAAAAAAAAAATATATTCACTCGATTTGGAACCTCGAGAACTTTGATTAATAATGGGGTCACATTTTGTGAATAAGTTAATGAGTAATCTACTTGCAAAATACGGTGTTAGGCACAAAGTTGCATTGGCATATCATCCGCAAGTAAATGGGCAAGCTAAAATAGCCAATCTAGAAATTAAGCAAATCCTAGAAAAGATCGTGAACATAAATCGAAAAAATTGGTCTATGAGGTTAGATGATGCTTTATGAGCATACGGATGACTTTCAAAATGCTTTTGGGAACATCTCCTCGTGTCGGCTTGTATATGGAAAATCATGTCACTTACCCGTGGAGTTAGAACATAAAGCATTCTAAGGCGGTAAAGTTGAATTTTGACTTCAAAGCGGCCCGAGGTGAAGAGAGGCTACTACATTTAAATCGGATGGAAGAATTCAGAGATGAGGCCTATGAGAATTCCGAATTTACAAAAGAGCGTACTAAGAGATGGAATGACAAAATGATTAAGAGGCGAGAGTTTTTACCGAGTGAACAAGTCTCTTGTATAATTCACGTCTTAAACCTTTTCCGGAAAAACTCAAATCTTGGTGGTCATGGCCGTTCGTAATTAAAGAAGGTATTATAACCCCGGAGTAGTGGAATTATTGACACAGGATGGACAGACATTTTTCAAAGGATTAAGCATTACTTCCATAGGAACCAAAAGGAGGAGTGTCATACATCACTTGAAGGATCCTTGATTGAAACGCATGCACGTCAAGCTATAGACGTTAAATTTAGCTCTTATTGGGAGCAACCCAATGATTTGTTGTTTTTCTTTCCTTATTTTGTTTGATTAATTAGATAGGATATAACTTGTTTATTTTGATTTTATAAA